>WNWK01025712.1:0-28242 GCA_009830355.1 Cherax destructor
AGGAGAAAAAGTGAGTGGTGGAAAAAAAGAAGTAAAGGGTGTGATAAAAAAAGAAAAAATAACTTATGAGAGGTTTTTTCAAAACAGAAGTGTTAATTGAAGAGCAGAGCATATGGAGAGTGGGGAAAGGGGGGAAAGGCAAAAAAAGAGCGGGTTTTTGGGGAAGGGAGGGGTCGGTCAAAAATTTTTCTGAAAAAAAAGAAAAAATTTTTTTGGGGGGAGATAAACAAGGTAAAAAAAAGCCTTAGGGGAACGAATGGATTTTCAGTTAAAAAAAGGGGAGGGGGTTATAGATGGGGAAGTGGATTTGGGAGATGGCGGGGAAAATTTTGAGGGGAAATTTTTAAATGTCGATAAAAAGGGGGGCGGTAATTTCAGATGGCCAGGGGGGACAACATCGTTTAGGAGGAAGAAAAGGGTGTGAATGTGGGGGGGGTGCGTGAAGGGATAAATTATTTTTCTTATGAAATGATAGAAAATCGTTTCCGATGGTAAAGACACCAAAAGTTTGAAATTTGATTGAAAACTCACGGAATTACGCTCTCGCGAATTTAGTGATCTCAGCAATATATACGCATCGGCAATTTCTGACTTTGAGCCCTATTTTGGTAAATTCCATTGTTCCAGTTGACCAAACTCATAGATATTTCTTTAGAACTTCATTTGTTCTATCGATTGAGTACAAGAAACCACCAATTTATCGATTTCAACTACCCAATAAGTGATCAGAAATTGGCAATTTGGCCAATTTCATGGAAAATAAAAGTTGTCAATTTCAAAATAGGGTCCAGAATAAACAATGCAGACATTCCTGGCACTAAAATAAGATGTTATCTGTTCATTAGTCACGTCTTTAGGCCCCTCTTATATTACTTTTGGTTTCTATTTTGATTTTTTATTCACATAAAAATAGAAGATTTACCGTTATGCAGACTATTGCATTATTGTAAAAATGGTATAAATAATATCAGTGCACTTGTGAAAGAATATTAGACTCGCCAATTGATGTGTATTGGACGCGTGGCGGGATTTGTTTACTCTTGAACATTTGCAAAAATCGAACATTTCTCCTACTTTGAGCTCAATTTCAAGGTCGTTTTCATCATAAAACTAATCAAAATCATCTTTATTTCTGTAGTATGTTGTCCATTCTATCAAATGAGACCATAAAAAAGAGAATACAACCATAAATACTATACGAAAATACACCTCAAAGTCGGCGTTTTAATCCAAAAAAATGGTCGGAGTTTTTTTTCTCTCATTACATACTGCGTGCTGCAGGATTTTTTTTATACTGCGCACACTGACCACATAGACCCATTCTCTCATATTTTGGCCTACCAGCTTTCTCCCGTTTGATTTGAAGCCGCTAGAATTTAGGCGTATTGATACGTCCGAAACAGTGGCTCGTAAGACGTATATATACGACCGAAACAGTCAAAGGGTTAACTACTTTAGTGGTTATCAACATAATACATTTTCACATTGCAAGGACTACACACACAGCCCACTGTGAAAGCCAGCACCGACAGGCCTGTGCCTCCGCTGCGGTAAATCCAGCAGGCAACTGGTACTCCAGGATGGCATCTTCCTGATCAGGAGATGAGAGTAGAGCCAAACCCAGAGCAGTCAGGTATACCCCAGGCAGAAACTTCACAAAAAACATGTCAAGGTGTCTCTTACGTGGTGGCCGAACCAAAAAGTGAGACTCTCCAGTCAACACCCAAAATCCTTAAAATGGTCAGGCACGTACCCCCATCTTCCGAGGACCTCACTCCATACAGATCCTCCAACCTTATAAGGAGGAACTGCTATAGTACATGGAGGAGATACACGGGACCACTCAGGAAACCGTTGGACCGTTTCGTACTTAGAGCACACCAAGACACAACAACATACCTCCCTGGTCTTCTCATGTCACCGAAGGTTGTCAACTCCGCCTCAACTCACAATTTTTACAGTGGACCCCCGGTGTTCGTCCTGCTCCAAACTCGTCCTTTTATGTAAGTGTATTTTTTTAAATTCTTTTGTAAGTGTATTTTTGGGGGTCTAAAAGGACTAGTCTACTTTACATTATTCCTTATGGGAATAAATTCGTTTGGTAATGGCACTTGAACAGCATTCTGGAACAAAAAAATAACGAAAATCGGGGGTCCACTGTAGTACAGTGGAACCTCGGCTTACGAGTTTAATCTGTTCCGTGACCTTGCTCATATCCCGATCTGCTCATACGCTGAGTCAATTTTCCTCATTTAAATTAATTGAAATGTCATTAATCCGTTCCAGCGGAATTCCTGCTCTAAGAGGCAGGACAAAATACACTTCAATATAACGCTAATTTAACCCTTTGACTGTTTCAGACGTATATATACGTCTTACGAGCCAATGTTTCAGACGTATTTATACGCCTAAATTCTAGCGGCTTCAAATGAAGCGGGAGAAAGCTGATAGGCCTACATGTGAGAGAATGGGTCTGCGTGGTGGGTGTGCGCAGTATGAAAAAAATCGGGGACCCAGTGGTGCATTGTGGGAGCGCCATGTTTGTAGTCATTGTTCACGATGCCAGGCGGTAAGTACCACCTCACTCCCCGGCGAATTGGAGGCCTTCTCTTCCCAAGTGATAGTTCTAACAGCGATGGAAGTGCCAGTGAAAGTGAATTCCATGGTTTTCAAAAGGGTGTGACCGAAAGCAGTGCCCAGGATAACATAATTAGTGATGAAAACCCAGATGACCCACAACCGTCCACATCTGGTGCTGGGCCTTCTCATTCACGTTCACCTGTACCAGAACGAAAGAGGAAACTATTTCAACGTGTAGAAGACCAATGTGAGCAGTGTAAGTGATGATGACAGTGATTTCAAAGCTATTGAAAGCAGTTCTAGTGGCGACAGTGAGGGAGATTATTCTCCAGTGAAGCAGCAGTATGTACGATGCAACATGCGTTCTGGTAGTGTGCCATATGCTATTCCAAGGAAAAGGAGTTAATCTCGGAGTACATCTCTTGGCCCTACACCACGAATTGATAGTGAAGATGACGATATTGTTACAATGGGGATGCGTAATGTGCGTGGGGCAGGTGGTGGTAGTGGTGGTGTTGGCGGTGGCATGAGTCATGTGCCACCACGAGCGGGCCACGCTGCTACCCACGCTGCTAACTCAGCACAACCACCATCAACCACCCCCACACTCCCACAACCTGCACAACCACAACCACCTGTCAATATCCAGTATGCACCAGCAGACCACATCTGGGATTGGCAGCAAGGTGACAATTTTGTTCCCAATCCCCATGACTTTGATGAAGCACAAAGTGGAATACGGCCATCATGTACACTTGGGAACAATGCTACTGAACTAGAATGCTTTCAGTTATTCTTCGATGAACCCCTGATGGACATTATTGTCAGGGAAAGCAACACATACTATGAGTACACTATGGCAAACATTTCTTTCACCAAATTCACGGCTACACCAGTGGAAGGACAACTGTGGCAGAGATGTACTTATTCTTTGCCACAATAATGCTTATGCCACATGTTTATAAGCACACTGTCACCACATACTGGTCGATAGAACGCCTGATTTCAACCCCAGGTTTTAGTGATATTATACCAGTGAATCGTTTTTTGATACTGTTGCGTATGCTTCACTTTTCTGATAAAACCAAGCCTGACAGAAATGACAGGTTATATAAGATCAGGAATGTGTTCATGTACCTGAAACAAAAGTGCTGTATGTATTTTTATCCCTTCAGGAAGCTTGTTATTGATGAGTCTTTGATTTTGTTCAAAGGTAGACTGTCGTTCAAGCAGTATATACCAAGCAAGAGGAAACGCTTTGGTATAAAGTTATTTGTACTGTGTGATTGCAAAAGTGGTCTGGTTCTGGATCTAATTGTGTACACTGGCAGTAATACATTGAGAGATACCATGAAGTTATTGGGTATCTCTGGTGATGTGGTTAGAACAATGATGGAACCATATCTTGGTAAGGGGCATATATTATATACTGATAACTGGTACACAAACTTTCGTTTTTCCTTTTGGGCCACCCCGCTTCAGTGGGAAACGGCCGACGTGTTCAAAGAAGAAGAACTGGTACACGAGCCCTTTACTCAGTGATTTCTTGCGAGTGAACATGACAGACGTGTGTGGCACAGTGCGTGCAAATCGTAAACATATGCCTAGGTTTGACACTGGCACTCGTAGAGGTGAAGTGCAGGTGTTTGCTGCCAATGATATGGCATTTCGGTGGCAAGACAAACGTGATGTCACATTGTTGACATCAGTTCACAGATATGAAATGGTAGACAGTGGAATTCACAGACATGAAATGGTAGACAGTGGAATTCACAGATATGAAATGGTAGACAGTGGAAGACAGAATAGAGAGACCAATGAACCCATTCTAAAACCTGCAGCTGTGATGGACTACAACCTCAATATGCACTTAGTGGACAAATGTGACATGCAGATTGGGTTTGCTGATTGTGTACGCAAAAGTTATAAGTGGTACATAAAACTCTTTTTTCCATCTTGACATTTCCATGCTGAATGCTTATAACATGTACAAGTTGAAGACCAACAACAAACCCAAATATGGTGAATTTTGTTTGTCAGTCATCAGACAAATAATATTCAAGTACCAAGGAGCAACACCTGCAATAGACCAGCGCCCACGAAATTATCAACACATGCCCTCTCGTCTGAGGCCTGGTGATCACTACCCCATACAAGTGCCTGCTACTAAAGAAAAATGCTCAGAAGAGGAGTTTTGTCTGTAAACATACCACAAAACGTCCACAAACACGCAGAGACACTCGTTTTATGTGTGAGGAGTGTAAAGTACCACTGTGCATATACCCATGTTTCAAAGAGTTCCACAAGCTGCAGGAGTTCTAGGAAAGTGTTCAGTGAGTGTACATATGTATATATATTATAGAACAATAGTAATGAACATTTTTTGTCGTTTGTGTAAACAAGTTTTGTAAACAATATAAACATACTAATGTTTGTGCAATTATTGTGGTCCAAACAATGAGTGTATATATATACATTGCACCTTACTGTGGTCTCACAGGCCACATAAGTTACATAAAAAAAGAAAATAGTGAAAAAAACAAGAAATCTACGAATGGAAGTAAACAGAAGTTTACCGAGTCAGCGGAATTCGCCGCTGTTGCCATACACAGCTCATATTCTGCCAACTTTACGCTTCCATATCTCGGTAAGTACTGATCGCAAAAATTTGTTTTTAGGCTTAAAATAATCAGCAAAATAATCCTAACATTTTGGTAGAAAAAATAATTTTTTTTTTCGAATATTTCCCGACATAGAATGACAGTTTCAGAAAGGGGTCTCCGATGGTCAAAGGGTTAAACTCTACGGCTTATTTATCTATTACAATTCATCTAAAATGACATAACAATATAAATAACATAAAAACCTGATATATACTCTAGAATGAATAAAATATGTGACTACGTAGTGGTGGCGGCAGCGGAGGAGAGTTTGTTTGGAGACAGGACAAAATACTACTTCAATATGATGCTATTATCAACTCTATGGCTTATTTATCTATCACAATTCATCTAATATGACATAATAAACAATATGAATAACAGAAACCTGATATATATACTCTAGAATGAATAAAATAGTATGTCATTTAGTAACAAGTGGAGGCGGCCATTCCTGCTCCCGCATTGTTGTGGTAATCACTGCTATCTAGTGACGGCCTTTCGAAGCTCATTTGTTATTACAGTACATATTATTATTATATGTATTATTATTTTATTATATGTATTAATTATATTATTATTATAATGGGAAGCACTAAACCCATAAGATTATACAGCACCTGTGGGGGCAGGAGATGGAAGGTATTCAGGCTTAATTTAGGGAACTGGAGCACAGAAACAATTCCCTAAATCAAGAGCCCCTCAAAGAGCCCCTCACCAAGGAACCTCCCTTGAGGGGGAAGCTCGCATCCTGAATTTTTGCTCGTATCCAGAAACAAAAAATCAACTGAGCGACTGCTTGTATCCTGAAAAACTCGTATGGTGGGGCACTCAAAAGCCGAGGTTCCACTGTACATATAAAAGCCTGATAACATGTTTACACATTCATACATTAAGTGAGCAATAGAGCTAGGCCTAAAAAAATGCATATACAGTGCACACATTACTTACCTTAAAATATTTTCATCCTTAGCTTATAGTGAGTGGTGAATATATTTACTGTAGGAAGGCTGAATAAATGAAGAATGGGTATAATTGAAAACTGATGCATTAGCGAAACACTGTAAAGCAAAGTGCTGTAAAGCAGGGCCCACGTGTACTACTTACACACTAACCTTTGCAAAGAAATAAAATCTTTCTTTTTAGAGGTGGCACTCCTTTTTGGAAGGGATGGGATTAGGGAACCTGCATTTAAACTGCATTATCATTTTTATTTTGGAGACTTCAGTCCCACTATTTTACATCACCAGTGGGTGGGAATTTTTTAAATATACTGGAGAATACCTTAATAAGACAATCATTGTAAAATATGCAAAATTTTATATTTGTAATAAAAAATCTTACCTGAATCTCCTCCTCAGAATACCTCTCTTCTTTCATGTAACCCTGTATATCCTTTAACAATTTACCAAGGAAAAACTGGTCTATGATAAAAAACTCTGAAGACACCTTCCACCATGACAACAGAGTGGTCGGTGGTGTGAGATTGAGAGTTGTAGCATAGTGGTCCAAAAGAGATTGAGTAGTGCTATTAAGATTACCATTCCATGGTGTAGGCAAGTTCCACTCTGCCTGTTGGATAATAAATAATATTAACAGTACTAGCTTGTGTAAGGATTACTACTGTATATTAAGACAATACACCACCATAAAATTCACAGAATGAGTAGAGATTATAGTGAATTTAATTTAAATAAAGACAAATTGGATTAGAGTGAAAATTTTCTTCTAAAGTCTCCAAAAATAGCATACAGTATATAATTTTTATATTACTTAACAGTCATTTCCAAACCTCTTGAAAAAAAAATATATTTAGAATTAAGACAATGTTAAAAACAGGTGGGAATATAGTGTTGAGTGGTTGCAATTGCTCAATATACGTATGAAAGAAGGGAAGGTAGCTAAGGATTGGCAGAGCTTGAATAGTTCCCCTCATACAAGGAAAAAAAGAGACAAGAGAAAAAAAGAATTACAAAGGGATAACTATTGAATATACTGGATAATAAATAAATTAAAAATTTTTATTCTTCAGTCCCTGGATATTCAAGAAATTCATAGGGACTCACACCAAGCCATAAATGCAACAACGATGAAAAAGAAATAATAAAGTTTATATTAAAGAGTGCCACTAAGATCATTAGGATCATAAACTCTAATGAAAAGATATGTTGGTTAAGACTTGAAAAACATGAACAGACTCCTGGCTCTTAAACACTGGCAACCTGCTTAATAATCAACGAGCTACATCAGAAAAACTTATTTCTGCAAGTGATTTCTCCCCAACAGCACAAGGCTCAATCCATCTAAAAGGGTCTGCAGCAATTTGCAGAAATATTCCCATTCCCAATGTAAAAGGTACAAGCATATAAGCAAGATATTTGGGTTCTTTAAGCTCATTAAGCGCTCTTAAACCTTTGACTGTCACGACCCCAAATCCTAAAGTGTTTCTGTCGCAAAATATTCTAAAAAAAAAAAAAAAAAAAAAAATTCTTATGAAATGATAGACAATCTTTTCCTGATGGAAATGACACCAAAAGTACGAAATTTGATGGAAAACTTACGGAATTATGCTCTCATGAAGTTAGCGATCGAGATATTTACGAATCGGAGATTTCGTCCACTTTGAGCCCTATTTTCGGCCAATTCCATTGTTCCAGTTGACCAAACTCATAGCTATTTCTTTAGAACTCTATTTGTTCTATCAATTGAGTACAAGAAACCGCCCATTTACCGATTTCAACTACCCAATAAAGTGGTCAGAAATTGGCAATTTGGCCAATTTCACGCAAATTAAAAAAGATGCCAATTTCAAAATAGGGTCCACAATGAACAATGCAGACATTCCTGGCACTAAAGTAACATTTTCTCTGTTCATCAGTCACATCTCCAGGCCCCTCTTATATTACTCTTGCTTTCTATTTTGAATTTTTATTCACAAAAAATAGATGATTAACTGTTATGCAGACTACTGCATTATTGTAATAATTGTATAAATAATGTCAACCCATTCATGACTGCATATTTGAATGGCTAGTTGGACACTTATTGGACAATGACCATTTGTTTATTCTTGAACATCGGCAAAAATCAAACATTTCTGTTAATTTGAGCTCAATTTCAAGGTTTTTTCCATCGTAAAACCAATCAAAATCATCTCTATTTTCTGTAATATGTCTTCCATTCTATCAAATGAGACCAAGAAAACGAGAATACAACCATAAATACTATACGAAAATACACCTCAAATTCGGCGTTTTAATCCCAAAACGCGGTTGGAGGTTTTTTTTCTCATTATGCACTGCATGCTGCAGGATTTTTTATATACTGCGCACACTGACCACACAGACCCATTCTCTCACATGTGGGCCTACCAGCTTTCTCCCGCTTGATTTGAAGCCACTAGAATTTTGTCGTATATAGTATACGACAGAAACAGTCGTAGGGTTAAAAAGTTCTATATCATCTGATTTTTTGTAAATGTGATTGAAAAAGAGCATCCAAAATTGAATAGCATATAGTGTGTGTGTACTATGAAGGCCTTTCCACACTAATTTTGGATGTACTTTTTCAATTATGTACATTTAAATTCAAATTAAAAAAAATCACAGTATATAGGAATAGGAGCAGCTTTATAAGAGCTGACTCTAGCTTTAAATGTTAATAAACTGAGGCTAACTTCAATTCTTGCCTTGACAGTGAGCCTAATCCATCTCATACAAGTAGGGACTAGTGGAAACCTCAGTTGGAAGTAAAAAATACCAGTCTAGCTGCACAATTCAGTACAGACTTGAGTGTTTTTGGCAAGAAGTATTGAAAGATTTAGGGGTAAGACGGAAAGGATTGCCAAGGCACTGGGAGGATTACGAATGTTAGGATATATATACAGTAGACCCTCATTTTCGTGTTTAATCCGTTCCAGAGAGATCGGCTAAAACTGAAATCGGCAAAACAAATTATTTTCCCCACAAGAAATAATGTAAATTCAATTAAACCGTTCCAGACACAGGAATGGGTGATAATCCACACAGGAGCTTTTCTGTTGGGTTAATAATGGTTTAAGATGATTAGTCATAGTAGGTCCCCAGGCACAAATACCATAGGTGAGGTAAGGGTTGATTAGGGAGTGATATAGTGTACACGTTTGGGGTACATAGTACTGCATCTTGAAGAGGAAAGGAAACAGTCAAAAACTATTAACAGGCTTCCATTTCATGACAGTAGTACCTCCCAGGGTGGTTGCTGCCTATTAACCTATTACCTGGAGGTGAAGGTGTGAAAGTGTTATAGTTCAGAGGGTTGTTCCAAGTGTGAGGTCTGCACTTTCTGGCAAGATAGCAAATGAATGAATAATGGTGAATATTTCCTTTTATGAGTCATCCTACCTTGGTGGGCAATGACCAGTGTGGCAAGAGAAAAAAAAATACTGCACAATGAATTGAATAAATAAATTCAACAAATTCTTTTCTTACCTCACTTTCAAGGCTACTTCCACTGATGCTACTAGTACTACTGGTGCTGTAGTCTTTATCATTAATATTAAGTCTGTTGCTCTTGTTATTAGTGGTGTTAATTTTAGCACTCTTAGTACTATGTCTGATGCTATGAATGCTTCTTTCACTCCACCTCTTGCTTCGTCTAAAGTTGCCATAGGTGCTCAAGTAACCAAGATAATGTCGCACAACTTTCTTAAGGAAAGCATCAAACCAATGTGGTCCTATGAGATTCAGCTGCAAAAAAATTTACACGATTATACAAAATACAAGTATGTAACTTGAGTTAGTTATAAAGGGTTACTGAAAAAATGGGAAAAATCTATGGAGAATGTATAGATATGTGAAATGAGTACTGGAGAGAATGGTAAGAAAGTGTTTTATGAAACATAGTAAGAAGACAAATAAACAGCAGGAAAGATTCAGATGACATTAAGGAGCTATTTAGACATGTGCTACAAAACAGCCCAGAAATTTATAGTAAATCATAGGAAGTGCTCTAAAGAGCATGCGACAGTTCAGGTGCAGAATTGTAACATTTTTTACTGTCTAAAAATGTTTTGTATACAATTTACCTCTTTTGGAAAGAGTAAGATTAAATATAAATAAATTGTAGACATATGTACTGGTATTATTAACAATAACAGAACCTTTTCACTACAGATTTAATTACAAAACTCATACGACATATGACAGATTCACATGTCACTCCAAACAGCAAATATTCTAAACTCCTCCTTTAAAGTGAAGGCACTGTACTTCCCACCTCCATGACTCAAGTATGGCTAACCGGTTTCCCTGAATACAGTACCTTCAAATATTATCCTGCTCAACTCCAACAGCTCGTCAAGTCCCAAAAACCATTTGTCTTCATTCATTCCTATCTCACACATACCTGCTGTATGTCCAAGCCCCTTGCACATTATTAGTCTGCCCGAAATGCCCCGGCATGATAGTGGCTTTCTATGTACTTAGCAAACCAAAATTGTAATTACACATTGTAACCTTTACAAAGAAATAATCCTTTATCCTTATAAAACCTCTTTTACCCCCTCCCTCCATCCTTTCCTAGGACAACCCCTACCCCTCCTCCCCTCCACTAGAGATTTATACACCCTCCAAGTAATCCTATTTTGTTCCATCCTGTCTAAATGACCAAACCACCTCAATAACCCCTCCTCAGCTCGCTGAATAATACTTTTAGTAACTCCACACATCCTAATTTCCACACTAAATTCTCGGCATAATATTTACACTACACATTGCCCTTAAACACATCTCCACTGCCTCTAGCCTCCTCTCGCAGCAGCATTTACAACCCATGCTTCATACTCATATAAAAGTATTGGTATCACTATACTCTCATACATTTCCTTCTTTGGCACCGCTGAAAACATTCTTTGTCTCCACAGATACATCAATGCACCACCCACCTTTTTTTTCTTTATCAATTCTATGGTTTACCTCTTCCTTCATAAACCCATCCACTGACAAGTCTACTCATAAATATCTGAACACATTCACTTCTTCCATACTCCCTCCCTCCAATGTGAGGTAATTTTTCTTTTAACGAACCGGCTGTATCCCCCCAAAGTAGGGTGGCCCAAAAAGAAAAACGAAGGTTTCTGTTTTTAACTTTAGTGGAATGTATACAGGAGAAGGGGTTACTAGCCCCTTGCTCCCGACATGTTAGTCGCCTCTTATGACAAACACACACAGCTTACAGAGGAAGAATACTGTTCCACTTCCCCATGGAGATCAGAGGAAATAAACAAGAACTAATAGAAGAAAACCCAGAGGAGTGTATATATATATTTTTTTTTTTTTTTTTTTTTTTTTCAACAAGTCGGCCGTCTCCCACCGAGGCAGGGTGACCCAAAAAGAAAGAAAATCCCCAAAAAGAAAATACTTTCATCATCATTCAACACTTTCACCACACTCATACATAATCACTGTCTTTGCAGAGGAGCTCAGATACGACAGCTGAGAAAAGTCCCTCCCAGCTGTCACTATCTCAGACCCCTCCTTTAAAGTGCAGGCATTGTACTTCCCATTTCCAGGACTCAAGTCCAAGTAATTCAATTAACTGGTTTCTCTGAATCCCTTCACAAAGTGTTACCCTGCTCACACTCCAACAGATCGCCATATCCCAAAAAACCATTCGTCTCCATTCACTCCTATCTAACACGCTCACACATGCTTGCTGGAAGTCCAAGCCCCTCGCCAACAAAACCTCCTTTACCCCTTCCCTCCAACCTTTTCTAGGATGACCCCTACCCCCTTCCTTCCCCTACAGATTTATACGCTCTCCAAGTCATTCTACTTTGATCCATTCTCTCTAAATGACCAAACCACCTCAACAACCCCTCTTCAGCCCTCTGACAAATACTTTTAGTAACTCCACACCTTCTCCTAATTTCCACATTCCAAATTTTCTGCATAATATTTACACCACACATTGCCCTTAGACAGGACATCTCCACTGCCTCCAGCCTCCTCCTCGCTGCAGCATTTGCAACCCATGCTTCACACCCATAAAAGAGTGTTGGTACCACTATACTTTCGTACATTCCCTTCTTTGCCCCCATGGATAACGTTTTTTGTCTCCACAGATACCTCAACGCACCACTCACCTTTTTTCCTTCATCAATTCTATGGTTAACCTCATCCTTCATAAACCCATCCGCTGACACATCAACTCCCAAATATCTGAAAACATTTACTTCTTCCATAATCCCTCTCTCCAATGTGATATACAATTTTTCTTTATTTAAATCGTTTGATACCCGCATCACCTTACTCTTATCTATGTTCACTTTTAACTTTCTACCTTTACACACACTCCCAAACTCGTCCACTAACCTTTGCAACTTTTCTTTAGAATCTCCCATAAGCACAATATCATCAGCAAAAAGTAACTGTGTCAACTCCCATTTTGCATTTAATTCTCCATAATTTAATCCCACCCCTCTCCCCAACACCCTAGCATTTACTTCTTTTACAACCCCATCTATAAATATATTGAACAACCATGGTGACATTACACATACCTGTCTAAGACCTACTTTTACCGGGAAGTAATCTCCCTCTCTCCTACACACCCTAACCTGAGCCTCACTATCCTCATAAAAACTCTTTACAGCCTTCAGTAACTTACTACCTATTCCATACACTTGCAACATTTGCCACATTGCTCCCCTATCCACTCTATCATATGCCTTTTCTAAATCCATAAATGCAATAAAAACTTCTCTACCTTTATCTAAATACTGTTCACATATATGCTTCACTGTAAACACTATCTACACATCCCCTACCCACTCTAAAGCCTCCTTGCTCATCTGCAATCCTACTCTCTGTCTTACCTCTAATTCTTTCAATAATAACCCTGCCATACACTTTACCTGGTATACTCAGTAAACTTATTCCCCTATAATTTTTACACTCTTTTATCCCCCTTCCCTTTATATAAAGGAACTATACATGCTCTCTGCCAATCCCTAGGTACCTTCCCCTCTTTCATACATTTCTTCTTTCTTCTTTCAACACGTCGGCCGTTTCCCACCAAGGCGGGGTGGCCCAAAAGGAAAAACGAAAGTTTCTCCTTTTACAATTAGTAATATACACAGAAGGGGTTACTAGCCCCTTGCTCCCGGCATTTTAATCGCCTCTTACGACACGCATGGCTTACGGAGGAAGAATTCTGTTCCACTTCCCCATGGAGATAAGAGGAAATAAGAACAAGAACTAGTAAGAAAATAGAAGAAAACCCAGAGGGGTGTGTATATATATATGCTTGTACATGAATGTGTAGTGTGACCTAAGTGTAAGTAGAAGTAACAAGACATACCTGAAATCATGCATGTTTATGAGACAGAAAAAAGACACCAGCAATCCTACCATCATGTAAAACAAATACAGGCTTACGTTTTACACTCACTTGGCAGGACGGTAGTACCTCCCTGGGCGGCTGCTGTCTACCAACCTACTACCTAACTTTCATACATTTATTAAACAAAAATACCAACCACTCCAGCACTATATCCCCCCCTGCTTTTAACATTTCTGTCATGATTCCGTCAATTCCAGCTGCTTTACCCCTTTTCATTCTACATAATGCCTCACGCACCTCCCCCACACTCGCATCCTGCTCTTCTTCACTCCTAAACGATGTTGTACCTCCCTGGCCAGTACATGAAATTACCGCCTCCCTTTTTTCATCGACATTTAAAAGTTCCTCAAAATATTCCGCCATCTACCCAATACCTCAAGCTCCCCATCTACTAACTCCCCTACTCTGTTTTTAACTGACAAATCCATTCGTTCCCTAGGCTTTCTTACCTTGTTTATCTCACTCCAAAATTTTTTCTCGTTTTCAGCAAAATTTCTTGACAGAGCCTCTCCCATTCTTTCATCCGCTCTTCTTTTGCACTCTCTCACCACTCTCTTCACCTTTCTTTTACTCTCCATATACTCTGCTCTTCTATTAACACTTCTGTTTTGTAAAAACCTCTCATAAGCTACCTTTTTCTCTTTTATCACACCCTTTACTTCTTCATTCCACCACTCACTCCTCCTATAGCCACAAACTTCAGCCCCACATTCTAATACTGCATTTTTAAAACTATCCCAACTCTCTTCAACCCCCCCACTACTCCTACTTGCTCTAGCCCACCTTTCTGCCAATAGTTGCTTATATCTCACCCTAACTTCCTCCTCCCTTAGTTTATACACTTTTACCTCTCTCTTACTTGCTGTTGCCATTTTCTTTTTGTCCCATCTACCTTTTACTCTAACTGTAGCTACCACCAAATAATGATCTGATATATCCGTTGCCCCTCTATAAACATGTACATCCTGAAGCCTACTCATCAACCTTTTATCCACCAAAACATAATCCAACAAACTACTTTCCTTATGTGCTATATCATACTTTGTATATTTATTTATCCTCTTTTTCATAAAATATGTATTACTTATTACCAAACCTCTTTCTACACATAGCTCAATTAATGGTTCCCCATTTACATTTACCCCTGGCACCCCAAATTTACCTACTACTCCCTCCACAACATTTTTACCCACTTTAGCATTAAGATCCCAACCACAATTACTCTCTCACTTGGTTCAAAACTCCCCAAACACTCAACATTTCCCAAAATCTCTCTCTCTCTCCTCTACACTTCTCTCTTCTCCAGGTGCATAAACACTTACTATAACCCACTTTTCACATCCAACCTTTATTTTACTCCACATAATCCTTGAATTTATACATTTATATTCCTTCTTTACCTGCCATAACTGATTATTCAACATTATTGCCACTCCTCCTTTAGCTCTAACTCTATTTGAAACCCCTGATCTAATCCCATTTATTTCTCCCCACTGAAACTCTCCTACCCCCTTCAGCTTTGTCTCACTTAAAGCCAGGACATCCAGCTTCCTTTCATTCATAACATCTACAATCATCTCTTTCTTATCATTCGCACAACATCCACGCACATTCAAACATCCCACTTTGACGGTTTTCTTCTTCTTCTTTTTAGTAAGCTATACAGGAAAAGGGGTTACTAGCCCATTGTTCACGGCATTTTAGTTGACTTTTACAACACGCATGGCTTACGGAGGAAAGTTTTCTTATTCCACTTCCCCATGGATATGAAAAGAAAAGCAATAAGAACAAGAACTATTAAGATAAAATCAAAGAAAACTCAGATGAGTGTGTATACATAAATGTGTACATGTTTGTGTAGTGTGACCTAAGTGTAAGTAGAAGTAGCAAGACATACCTGAAATCTTGCATGTTTATGAGACAGAAAAAAGACACCAGCAATCCTACCATCATGTAAAACAGTTTCAGGTTTCTGTTTCACAGTCACCTGGCAGGATGGTAGTACCTCCCTGGGTGGTTGCTGTCTACCAACCACTATTACACATGCAATTACTACTATCACTCACTTTCATAACAGATTCCAACATAATTACCGAATCCTGCTTACAAACTGTTTACTACAATTCTAATATTAGTATTCAGATGTACAGTAAAGATTTCAATAATATAAAAAATAAATTGTACCTCAGCTACAGTGGACACTTTAAGGCTCAGACGTATACTTCCTCTCTTCTTGCTCTGCTTACAATTTTCTCCAAGAGATGCTTGACTGATTTCTTCCTTGCTCTTGGTCAAGTTATACCAGCCTTCTATACTTTGCTCTTTTAATTCCTGAAATACAAATAAACACAGTAACAAATATGATTTAGTAAGAACTTGTCATTTACTTACATACTATAGTATTTTTTTTTACCTTAGTCGATGCTATTTAAGTTCAAATTTTTAGTCCAGTATACCAGTGATGGTCTTGTTTGGAATACTGTAAACATTATGTGTAGAGATGGATGAATCAACCCTTTCACCGTACCATACATCATTTAAGTTGGTTCCCAAGAAGCATCATTATAACTGGAAGTTAACTCTTCCTAAGACCATTCTTCTTTTAACAGACCATTATTAGACAAAAATTGTTTCTTAAAAAAGTATTGTACGAAAGCATTCTGACCAGAGGTGTGTCAAGTATCAGTATTGGCAGTAACAGCTAATTTTGCTGGTATCAGTATCAACCTAAAATTGAGCATAGGTATTATTAGTGGGTATCCACATAAAACTTAATATTCGAAATGGTAAATTTTTTAGTATCATCCCATCCCTAATTCAGACTTACCATTAGGTATGTCAAACAGGGATAAAAATATGCATTCCTAACTTAGAATTCTGGTATTGTAACACAATAAGAGCTTAATTTCTTCAGTATAAATGTATAGAGAGACCCATAATTTAGGACAAATTTTCACTGATTCATTATTCAATGTGGGTAAATAACTACAAAACAAGTAGAGTATACAGAAAAATAAAATTATATTGTATGTACAGAGGTGCATCAGAGTTCTTGTATCAAAGTATGTAGTTTATATCACTATTCTTTAGTATTCGACAGACTTTATATCCATTATCTACATATTAATAGTGTCCATATCTTATGTTATTTATGGTATAATCCATGAATATGAGCTAGTAATGTGGTAGAGGTATTAAAAATACAGCTTGACAAGTCTTCACTATGAGCAGCAGATAGCAACACTTATTGGACTAAAATTTCACTTGTGTCCCTAAGATGGGCTAGCACAACAGAGGTTTTTGGATGGCCAAAGTGAAATTTTAACTTCTCTGATCACACACCCCTCAGTTCAATATCATAATATACACAGTGATATAATTCTATTTGTACTCCAAAATCTTTTCCTATTACAGTTCTCAGAAGGTATGAATTTCCTCATTTCTCCTGTACATACTATTCAATTACAGGACTTGCCAATCATTATACAATAGGCTGTAACTAAATTGCATGGTGCCAACAATAGTAAAAGAAACTTTGCAGAACATTCTTTTGAGGACAATGTTTCATTCTGTTAAGCTCAATATTGTGACGAAGCTATTATTTTTTTTTTCAACATGTCGGCCGTCTCCCACTGAGGCAGGGTGACCCAAAAAGAAAAAATCCCCGAAAGAAAATACTTTCATCATCATTCAACACTTTCACCTCACTCAAAGACAGTGATTATGTGAGAGTGAGGTGAAAGTGTTGAATGATGATGAAAGTATTTTCTTTTGGGGATTTTCTTTCTTTATGGGTCACCCTGCCTCAGTGGGAGACAGCCAATGTGTTGAAAAAAAAAAACTGTCCTAATAAAAGCTTGTTTTGCAAAGTGTTTTTTTCTTCAACATCTTATCAGGATTGATAACAGGATGATAACAAATTCCCACTCTAGACAACATACTCCACCTATATTCAGAACATTAAAACTACTCACCGTAAAAAATATTCACACCTATTTATGTGCCATCTACATACATAAAACTCTACATGCTAATATCAACCCTCCGCTCAAAATTCTCCTCAACAACTTTAACAGGTCCCACGACCATGACATAAGACACAGATCACTATTTGACATACCCCGAGTCCATACTAACCAATGTAAAAATTATATGCACATAAAGGGCCCCAGAATCTGGAATTCATTACCAGTAAATATTAAGTTAACCTTGTCCGAAAATCAATTCAAGACTCTTCTCAAAAATCACCTACTCACACTATACTAAATACTCATACTTTAACAAACTTTCAAACCCAATGTTATTTTACTTAAGATAATCTCAATTTTATATGTCATCCTCCTTAACACTTGTTGCAATATCATATCATTATATTGTTCATTTAAAATATTATAGCATCATTTTGTTAAATTGAAATAAAATATATAACTAGAAGAAACTCGATAAATTTTCTAGTATTGTTATTATACTAGTATAGCATCAACATATTGTAACTTGAATTAAAATATACAACTAGACTAAACTCAACCAATTTCTCTTGTATTGTCTTTTTATTGTATGTATAATCAGATTGAAATATTAAATAATACAGAACTAGAATAAACCCAATCAATTTCTCTAGCATTAAGTCTTTAGTGAATAAGTCACTAGAATAAGCTGCCCCTAATGCCATGGCATGCCAGTGGCTCTCCTTGCAATACAGTTTTATAATTGTAACTACCAA
Organism: Cherax destructor; assembly: GCA_009830355.1. Classification (NCBI taxonomy): domain Eukaryota; kingdom Metazoa; phylum Arthropoda; class Malacostraca; order Decapoda; family Parastacidae; genus Cherax; species Cherax destructor. The sequence continues at coordinate 18,346 of WNWK01025712.1, forward strand.
TAACAATGTACACTTGTATCATGCATTGAAATAAAAATATTATTATTATTATTGATGTAAACAAATTCACCCAATTCATTACATTCCCAAAACACAAAAATTCAAGTAATTTGGCTGGTATATGCTTACCAAGAGAGGCACAGTAACTGTACCCAGCAGATTCCTCATTTCCTTCATTTGAATACTGGCTGCAGCATCCCGAACTAAGCGACTCAATTCCCGAAAATCTCTCATTCCAATGAGTTGTTCTACTCCAGCTTCTTGTGGTTCATGCCTTAAAAGGTAAAAAGTTTTTAGTAGTGTAACAAAACTATTAGGCTAAAATAGTATGTGCATTAAATAGTAAAACACTGTATGCCAAGCCTCCTTAATAAGTTTTACAAACTTCACTAAAATATTGCTTTAATCAGTTGAAAAATAGATCTCAACAGTACAGAATACCAAATTAAAAAACTTACATTTGGACAAATCAGGATAAAACTCACATAGTCACTTGAAGTTGCTCATGCAACTGAGGTGCAAGAGTGAAGTAATTCAATAATTTCATGTTGAAAACTACTGTAATGAGTTATATACTTTAATAAGGAAACTTCAGAATATTTAAGTCATAAAAAAATATTTTATTAAATATGAGATTCTTCGGCATTAAACAGTCCAATTATAATAATTATTCAGTTTTCACAACAAAAAAGTTTGAGGGAATTTAAAATTTAAGAAAGAATCTCGCATGTTTACGAGATAGAAAAAAGACCAGCAATCCTATCATGTAAAACAATTACGGGTTTACGTTTCACACTCACTTGGCAAGACAGTAGTACCTCCCTTGGAGGTTGCTGTCTACCAACCTACTACCTTTCAAGAAAGAAATAAGATCATAAGAAAGAAAAAAACACTGCAGCAGGCCTACTGGCCCATGCGAGGCAGGTCCAATTCACCCACCGGCATAAGCCAATGCCTTAAGGTAGTCAGGTCAGGTCACATTCACTAAGGAAGGAGCACAGCAACTAGTGGCACAAGCTAGTAGCACAAGCTAGTCAGGTCCAAATCACACCCACTCATGTATTTATCTAACCCATTTTTAAAACTACACAACGTCTTAGCTTCTATGACGGTACTCGGGAGTTTGTTCCACTCATCCACAACTCTATTACCAAACCAGTGCTTTCCTATATCCTTCCTGAATCTGAATTTTTTCCAACTTAAATCCATTGCTGTGTGTCCTGTCTAGACTAGATATTTTTAGCACGCTATTTACATCCCCTACATTAATTCCAGTTTTCCATTTATACACCTCAATCATATCCTCCCTAACTCTACGCCTTTCTGGAGAGTGCAGATTCAGGGCCCTCAGTCTATCCTAACAGGGAAGATTTCTGATACATGGGATCAACTGTCATCCTCAATTGTACGTTTTCCAGTTCATTTATATCCATTCTGTAATACAGTGATCAGAACTGTGCAGCATAATCTAGATGAGACCTAACCAAAGATATATAGAGTTGAACAACCTGAGAACTTCTATTATTTATACTTCTTGATATGAAGCCAAGGATTCTGTTAGCTTTACTGCAAACACTTATGCACTGTTGTCTTGGTTTCAGATTACTGCTAACCAGAACTCCTAAATTCTTTTTGCAATCAGTAATATTAAGATCTACATTATGTGGCATGGTTATTTTCCTGTCCAACACTTAGAACTTTGCATTTGTCTATATTAAACTGCATCTGCCACTTCTCCGACCACTGCATCAGTCTATTCAAATCATCCTGGAGTGCTCTAATGTCCTCATTAGAATGAACGGGACGGCCTATTTTGGTGTCATCAGCAAATTTGCTTATATCACTATTTATTCCCTCATCTATGTCATTTATGTAAATTGTGAACAAGGGGCCCAACACTGACCCCTGTGGAGCACCACTTGTGATGTGCCCCCATTCTGATTTCTCCCCAATTATGTAAACTCTCCGCTGCTTATTTGTCAACCATGCCTCTACCCAGGAAAAAATTTATGTAAAGAAAAAATAAGTTAACTATTTTGTAAGCTGAACACTAAATGTATTATAGAAGAGAAATAAGAAGGCAATACTCTAAACAAAATTCATTTTTACAATGTACATCAGCTGCAAAATTAGGCTACTTTTATTTAAAAGAATACCATAATTATGCAGAACATTTCAGGCAGGCTAAAACTAGAATTTTAAACTACTTGACATTATTCAGTTAAATTTAGAGAATTCAACTCAAAGTTTAATATAATTAAATTGTCTGAAGATAAAATATAACGATAATTTTTAGTAGCGGTGCTCACACTTTGACGGAGTGAGGAGGGGAGGTTGTTACAATCAGAGTATAATCTGATTATGTCAGCACACTTTTGGAAAGAAAGTGGTGGTTAACGTGTTTTCTTGGGTTACCCTGCTTTGGCAGATGATCAAATTAAAAAAGATAAAACAAATAATTAGTATATTTTCCTCTAAACTGTCCACACCCAAAAAAATTGAAAGCACTTTCTGTGTCTGCTTTTATTGGGACAATGTTTCAATTCATTAAGCTCTTTATTGTGACATGAAGATATTAACAGATCACAACTCTGTCCTAATAAAAGCTTGTTTGCAAAGGCATATAGGATTGTAAACACTGCTCCCCAGAGTATACGAGGAGAGACTGGATACGCAAAGTAGGTACATATATGAAGAGTATCCATCAGTTGGCATAAAGGAAGGAGACCGTATTTAACTCCACTTCTAAAGTTCGAAGAAACGCTGGTACCAACAACTGATATCAAGCAGGTTAGTATAGTTCAAGCTATTTTTACAGACTGTGAAGCAAAGGATGGTGATGACACTGATTCTCTTTGGATTAGGAATAGAAGTTGAACGTCTTTTTTGGATCACGATGGCTCATAAATGATTATTTTCAACTTGTTTTGTCCACTGTCACATGATGAAGGGTGTTTATTCAAACATTAACCCATACATAGAAGTGTGTGGAAACTAATACAGTGGACCCCCGGAGTTCGTCATTAATTCGTTCCAGAATGCTGTTCAAGTGCCGTTACCAAACGAATTTGTTCCCATAAGGAATAATGTAAATTAGCTTAGTCCTTTTAGACCCCCAAAATACACTTACAAAAATACACTTGCATAATTGTTCGAGTTTGGAGCAGTACGAACTCCGGGGGTCCACTGTACCTCCATCATACCTAACATCACACAGTGGTCAGCTGATAATGTTGATCTTAACACACAAATGCTCTCTAGAAAAGGAACATTCCCTTCAAGGATCATCTTACGAGAAAGACAGACAAGTGTGAAATGGTGAGACCATTTGAAATGGACTCGACAAACCTCATCCTCAGGTTGAAGCTGAACAGTTGCAGCATGGAACACTTACATTGTAACCAATATCTTATAATATGTAAACCCCACATTGTAATCTTTACAGAGAAATAAACATTTGAATTTGACGGTGGCTGGCTGTAGCACTACAAAAGATGGAGAAAGAATCCAACATACTCAAGTTTTAAAACAGTACAGCTCCTTTTCTGGGGAACAGATGTGCTGCATTGTGTCTGACAAATAAAGAAAGCTCTTAATTAAGGATCATGAACACAACCATCAACAGTGTGGAAGTGTCTCGACTGATATTTTGATAGCAGATACTGCCAAGGCTCACAAAGACCAAGAGGCATTTCTGTCTAATGAAAGGGACTAGATACAGGTCATCAACCTCCTTGCAAAGCACCTTCAGCTCCAGAGCCATCATGTTAATGTAAACAGTAGTAATACCAATACATAACAGTATTGGAATTTGTTCATAATGAACAGCCTATTACCATTATTTGCAGAACACTGATGTATTTATTGTGTTGCTTTATCAATGGTACACTTGCATTGCTGTTATCTTGCTCAGGTAGGAAGCTTATGGCAGGGTGCTTGTAGGGATTCAGAAACACATCTTATTTATTCATGCTAGGCGTGGCTATAACACTACGTCAACAACATAGAAAAAAAAAATTCCCAAAAGTGAATTGATGGTGGTAGTGGTGGTCTGGCATGATAGTGGTGATGTGGTAATGATGGTGATGTAAATAGCATTGGACATGCACATACATACAATGTGTCCATATACATATAAATAAGTATGCATCCATACATGTATACATACATGTTATATACATACACAAAAATATATATGCAAAAGTGTACATATATGAATGCAAACATATGTACATTGTACATATACCCATACATACACACAAGTATGTATGCATGCATGCATGCATGCATACGTTCTCACATACATATGCACACTTACATATGCAAGTGCAGAAATAGATGCATATGCAGTGCATGTATTCACTAGCATACATGCATATACACACACATACATATGCACAAGTGTATGTGTATTATATAGTGTAAGTATATGAATGTGTGCATGTGCATTTTGTTTGTTCGTAAGTGCATGTACACACACGCATGCATGCATGCATTCATACATACATATATACGTATGCATAAGTATACATCTGCACAAGTATGCACACACAAATACCCCAATGCATAAATACACACACACACATACAAATGAAAGTGCACATACATGCAGAAATTCATACACACATTTATATTTTACTTCACTGGTATTGTATGACAAGCCCTCTTATTATTCTTATTGTGTACACCGAGGTAAAGGTTTATGGAAAACGGATACCTTTCTCAGATCACCCAGTGACCAAAATACATCCAGTTTTATCATGCATCACCAAGTAATTTACTACAAATAGGTAAAGGTAAGGTACAACTTTGAACAGATTTTAAGTATCATATAATACACTGCATATTCAGAACAGCATGATTGTTGAACCAGAGCAACACGCATACTTTTCAAATGCAATTTAAGTGTACCTAAAACACAAAGGTACACGGAAATATCTCACTCACCAGACCTCCACAGTAAGCTTAGTATCACGTAGTGCTGCTGTAATTCCACTGCAAGAGAATAAGCACATTAATTAATCAGGAACTAACTTATGTATTTACATTATTCTTAATGCCACTGCAATGTTATATCAATGTTATGCAGTACTGTACTAAATTTTGAAAAATGAAAGACTTCTTTACTGAGTCACTACTATCAGTTCTCATAATCCACTGTCATCCTCCTTGCCTTTGATGCATTTGCCATTGTAATTTCCAAATGACAGAGCATCTAATAATCATTCCAAAGTTTAATACCTACCTCTTACTATCTATGATATGGTCTGCCAGCAATCTGTATACATACTGTGCTGTTTGAGGTTATCATTCCTCCCATATTTAAGCAGATGACACCTCCAAAAAAGTTTAATTTTAAGTGCTTATTTCATAAAAAAAAAATGAAGTTTTTGGTAGCTTACATTATACTATAGGTATAATTGCTTATTGATCTTGAAGGGGGTGAACTACTCTTACTAGGCCAAGTTGGATGTACTGGGCACAATACAATACCTGTCGAATGCCTGTACAAACATCCGGCAGGCTGCTACCACCACCATGTATCACTACTTAACACTACTTTCCTCCGTCAACTATAACCCAATGGAAATAAATCACCAACTTTATTTACACACATTAATAAGTATTAATAAGTACGTATGATAATTGTACCCGTGTATACCTGTACCCCAATGGATACAAGTCGTTGACTTTTTGGGTTATCCTAGGTAATTTACACAATACTATGCATGATAATTATACTAACTTGTACCTGTGCCTAAATAAATTTACTTACTAGTTGTTAATGCAGCTTAATGTGTTACATGCCCTTCATAGATAATGGCCAATGCTGCACCAGAGAATATTATAATTTCACAATTATCTGTACATATGTACCTTACTATACCTTAAATTGTCGTTGATGAAGGATGCTGACTGTCAGTGGAGAAGATTTGATCAATACTGACAAAATTACCTGATTCCAATTCAGCACTTTTTTTTACATCAAAATTGGACATTAATGTAGTTGTGCAGGAAATGCCTACCTATCTGTTGTGGGTCCATCATATTTGATGTAATTATCTCTTATAATCTGGAATAATGTGTTGTACCCATGTCACAAGCAATTAATAAAAGTCCTATGTGTGGAAATTACAGGGGCACATGTCCGACTGCAGCATTAGGACATGTATAACTAATAACCCAACATGAGATAATCGTACAATGCAAACCCAATTGGGAAATGCTGTACACTAAAATTTAACATGATATACAGCAATCAAAAATAAAAGAAAAGCATCTTACGTGTTAAACTTTGACTCCCAAGATGGTGTAAGAGTACTATTTAGGACTCTGGTCTTGAAGGTTTCACTAATTCCCGAAACTCTCACAACACAGTATGGATGACTTGTTGCTGTAAAATACAGAGTCATTACTGATTTGCTTAATTCTTCCATTTCACTGATTCACATAACACGGTCTGGTAGGAAGCGAATATAATGACATTATATTTAAGAGCCTTTAAAGAATTATCCACTATTATGGTACTAGTGGTACCTCAGTTTACGATATTTTTTCGTTCCAGAATGCTGTTCAAGTGCCATTACCAAACGAATTTATCCCCATAAGGAATAATGTAAAATAGACTAGTCCTTTTAGACCCCCAAAAATACACTTACAAAAGCATTTAAAAAAATAAACTTACATAAAAGGGTGAGTTTGGGGACCATCGTAAACCGAGGTACCACTGTACGTATATTACTTTGTGAAAGATCAGTCTCTTTACACTTCTTTCATCCTTTAGGGAAGGTGCCTTTATGCTGGTGAAGGGATGTTGATACAAGAAACCAGAGCAATGTTTCCCTTCCTTGGACCAAACTTTGTTACCTTCCATTCCCCAGGCACTAACTATTACAGGCTTGGTGCTTCTCCCACAAATATAATAATGTCTTGCACTCCAAGACAATGAATGTAAACCTAGCAAGAAAAAATAGGGAAGATTACACATGTAAAATTCAAATCCAAAAAAAGTGATACAGTGAAACCTCGGTTTTCGTCATTAATTCATTCCAGAAACGTACTGTACTGTATAGCAGTACGTACTTTTGGGTTGTGACGTCACATGCAAAAATCTTAATACCTGTGTCCAGTATAGGAAGCCTTTGATGTAATGGAGGTGTTCCCTAGTCAGCATTCGATTACCCCCAGGATGCCACCCACTATAATGTATTATAACCCAGGTGCCTATTTATTGATAAGTGTGTTTGACCATGAGCAACAAGCGTAAGGTAGTGTTTAGTCATTTTGACGGTTTATATCATTCAGTGATCTTGGCAATAAATATAACAAAAAAGCCAAGTTAAAATTGACAATGAACATTGCCAGAAGTGAACTAATATCACAATATAAATGACCTTCCCAACTGTAACATCCTCAATCCTCTTCATAGAGTAGGTGCTCAACTTTCCACCTCTGGGACTCAAATATGGTTAACAGGTTTCCCCAAACCCTTTCATAAATGAACAGCACACAAAGCCATAAAAACCACTATCTCCATTTTGCTTTTCATGTGCTCATATAAGCTGTGTGCCCTTAAGACACATGTAACAAAATTTGGGTTTTGTACCTAGGACCAAAAGAAAGATTTGAGAGGCGTTTATAAGGATACTTGCCCGAACGTCTCGTCCTGTCCAGGATACAAACCCAAGACCTCACGGTTACCTGGAGTATACCTGGAGAAGGTTTCAGGGGTCAACGCCCCCGCAGCCCGGTCTGAGACAAGGCCTCGTGGTGGGATCAGGGTCTGATCAACCAGGCTGTTACTGCTGGCCGCACACAAACTGACATACGAACCACAGCCTAGCTGGTCAGGTACTGACTTTAGGTGCCTGTCCAGTGCCTTCTTGAAAACAGCCAGGGGTCTATTGGTAATCCCCCTTATGTATGCTGGGAGGCAGTTGAACAGTCTTGGGCCCCTGACACTTATTGTGTTCTCTCAGTGTACTCGTGGCACCCCTGGTTTTCATTGGGGGAATGTTTAATTTCCTACAGAGTCTTTTGCTTTCATAGGGTGCGATTTTTCGTGTGCAAGTTTGGTACTAATACCTCTAGGATTTTCCATGTGTATATTATCATGTATCTCTCTCACCTGCATTCCAGGGAATACAAATCAAGGGACTTAACCATTCCCAGTAATTTAGGTGCTTTATCATACTTGTGTGCCGTGAAAGTTCTTTGTACACTCTCCAGGTCAGCAATTTCGCCTGCCTTGAAGAGTACAGTTAGTGTACAGCAGTATTCCAGCCTAGAGAGAACAAGCTATTTGAAGATAATTATCATGGGTTTAGCATCCCTAGTTTTGAAGGTTCTCGTTATACATTAGTTGTGGCAACTAACTACTGTGCTCATTTAATTTATTTCTACTTGTGCAGGAGTTTCTTTATCAGCTACTACACAGTCTTGCAACCTAATACAACCTTTCCTCTACCTCCTTCCAAGGTTTCAATATATGCTGCATGAAAGTTATGACAAGCAAAAAGAAATAAAGTTTGTCTGTGTGTGTCACTGACCTTTGGATGTTTTAGGCCTGAGGTCTCGAGCTTCGTGAACGGTGATGAGCAGCGTCATGTTGGGTGGCTGGCAGCACAAGAAATAAAGGCTCTTTTAATTTAAATTACTATCAATTAGGGAGAGTTATATTCTCAATGACAGCTGTTTGTATAATGAAATGCTGAAAGAGAATGGTGAGGGGGAGAGAGGAGAGAAGAGACAGAACAGGGTAAAGACAGAACAGAGGGAAAGAGAAGGGCAACAGGAGGAAAGCAGGGAAAGGGGAGAAGGGGGCTAAGTAGGGAAAGAGGAACAAAGTAGGGAAAGGGGAGTAAAGGAGAGAGAAAGAGGGGTAAGGAGGGAAAGAGCGATAGGATAGAGCAAATTATCACTAGAGTAATTACACACCTTCCTGGTGGAGACTTCCTCCTCTATACATGCCATGGAGGCATCGTTCACCTGGAAGATATCTCTGAGTTCCTTGAAGAGTTGTTCAGTGGTAGTGTCGATGGAGCCAGCACCATCAGTCCCACATGCTGGAGGGACCTCGTGAGGGACATGGAGGTAGTAAGCTGAATAGTACACATCTGCCAGTTGCTGCTCTTCCTGTTGTAACATTATCACAGCATTGGTCTTCAACATACTGAACACACGTATGCAGATTGAATATTTATATTTCTTAAGAAAAAGCAAAATAAACATCAAAATGGTTCAGTACCAAGACATTTGAAAATAAAGTGTGAAGATTTTTAACAAAACACTTCAAAAGTTTTTCACTACACTATAGATCAGCAGAAAGATAATTGTTTATATATTACAATACATGCTAAGATTGCTGGCTATACTATAGATCAGTAGACAAGATAATCGTTTATATTACATGTTAAGAAGGCTGGATATCTTTGAGTTGGAATAAAGAATTAAAAAATTAGCACATGTGGTAGTACGAAAGGAACAATTTAAAAAGCGGAAAAGAGTTTGGCCAGAATAGTGTCATTTAGAAAGAATGGAACAGAATAGGCTGATATAGAGCAGGGATTCATATCACTTCTCCTGCCATTTACCACCTAGGCTTAATGTCACCATCCATTTACCCCCACCAACACCTCATAATAAGGCATAAACTCATGACAAAGGAACAAAAAATGAATAGAGAAAAGCATATTTAGTATAAAGGTATTGTACAAAATACATTTTGGGGAAAAAACATTTCACTTTTATTAATAAATATCATATCAAATTATTAAAAACAATATCAATGGTAACAATGCTTTCCCTTCACACAGTTTATTCAAGGAGTTTTTGATGACTGCTACTCTTAAATGAATAATACGTAAATATTGCTTCATTCGGGGTTGATTATTTACC
>WNWK01025713.1:0-28242 GCA_009830355.1 Cherax destructor
AAAATACGTATTGTATAATTATATATTACAGGCCTCTCTCCACACCAGCTCATGTAAAAAATAACATGTATAGTACATTATTTTACGATGTTTATATGTGTTTTATGATTGTTCATGGTTCAATAGGTTAAGGAAGCAGTATTGTATTATATTTCCTACAATATACAGTGGTCCCCGGTTTGATATTTTTCATTCCAGAATGCTGTTCAAGTGCCATTCCCTAACAATTTATCTCCTTAAGAAATGTTGAAAAAATAGACTAGTCCTTTTAGCCCCCCCAAAATTACACTTACAAAAGCATTTAAAAATAAACTTACATAAAAGGGTGAGTTTGGGGACCATCGTAACGGTACCACTGTATTGGGGCACCAAACATTCGATTTTTAAACATTCACGAGGCTCTTGATCCCCTAACCCTCGGAATGTTGAGGGATACCTGTATACTCACAAATTCTAGCGCTTCAAATCAAGCGGAGAAAGCTGGTAGGCACATATGAGAGAATAAGTCTGTGTGGTCAGTGTCGCTGTATAAAAAAATCCTGCAACACGCAGTGCATAATGAGAAAAAAAACCCGACCGTGTTTTTGGTTTAAAAAACACCGTTTTGGGGTGTTTTTTTGTATATATTTATGGTTGTATTCTCTTTTATCATCTCCTTTGATAGAATGGAAAACATACTACAGAAATATAGATGATTTTGATTAGTTTCATGATGAAAACGACCTTGAAATTGAGCTCAAGTGGGGAAATGTTGATTTTGCAAATGTTCAAAGTAAACAAATCACGCGACGCGTCCAATACACATCAATTGGTGAGTTTAATATTCTTTTACAAGTGCATGATATTATTTATACCATTTTACAATAATTCAATAGTCTGCATAATAATAAATCTTCTATCTTTGTGTGAATAAAAATAAAAATAGAAAGCAAGAGTAATATAAGAGGGCCTAAAGATGTGACTAAAGAACAGATAACATTTTATTTTAGTGCCAGGAATGTCTGCATTGTTCATTCTAGACCCTATTTTGAAATTGACAACTTTTTTTATTTTGCATGAAATTGGCGAAATTGCCAATTTCTGACCACTTATTGGTAGTTGAAATCGGAAATTGGTGGTTTCTGTACTCAATCGATAGAACAAATGGAGTTCTTAAAGAAATAGCTATGAGTTTGGTCGACTGGAACAATGGAATTGGCCGAAAATAGGGCTCAAAGTCGGCGAAATTGCCGATGCGTATATATCGCTGAGATCACTAACTTCGCGAGAGCGTAATTCTGTACGTTTTTTATCAAATTTCATACTTTTGGTGTCATTACCATTGGGAAAAGATTCTCTATCATTTCATAGGAAAAAATAATTTTTTTTTTAAAATTTTGCGACAACAGAAGAGCACTCAGGATTAGAGGTTGCGACAGCCAAAGGGTTAAAAGGACCCTAATGGAAATAAGTCACTCTGTCTGCATATATTCTGCTATGTATAATAATCAATGTAACTGTATTTGTGTATACCTGAATAAACTTACTTAACCCTTTCAGGGTCGAGACCCCCAATCCTTAACTCGTTTTCAGGGTCGAAACATTTTTGGAAAAAAAAAAAATTATTTTTTCTTATGAAATGATAATCTTTTTCCGATCATAATAACACCAAAAGTATGAAATTTGGTAAAAAACTAACAGAATTATGCTCTCTCAAAGTTAGCGGTATCGACGATATTCACGCATTGGTGATTTTGCCCATTTTGAGCCTTATTTTCGGCCAATTCCAATGTTTCAGTCTACTAAAATTATAGCTATTTTTTTAGAATTCCATTTGTTCTATCGATTGAGTACAAGAAACCACCAATTTACCGATTTGAACTACCCAATAAAGTGGTCAGAAATTGGCAATTTGGCCAATTTCACACAAATTTCAAAAGATGCTAATTTCAAAATAGGGTCTAGAATAAACGAGACAGACATTCCTGGCACTAAAATAACATTTTATCTGTTCATTAGTAACATCTCCAGGCCCCTCTTACATTATTTTGCTTTCCATTTTGAATTTTTGTTCTCAAAAAATAGAAGATTTTCTGTTATGTATACAGTAGACCGTCATTTAGCACGATAGTTACGTTCCTTAAAAAGTCGTGTTAGATAATTTTGTGTTAAATAATTAGAAGAACTTATGGGAAAAATAGGTTACGTTCCCTGGGAGTCTCCAAAAGCCAAACAAGTTTTTAGACCAACAGATCTTGCAAAAATTGAAGGCAAATATGTAATTGTAGTTCATTGTCGTGCAATAGAAATAACAGTATTCTTACCTTAAATTGTGGGTAATGATGTTTGTGGATGGTAGTGAAGAGTGGATATGAGGTGTGGCCCTACTGGGCTGAGGTGGATGCTTGTTGGTTGTCGGTAGAAGTGGATGGTAGAGGTTCTGGTGCTGAAGTCGATGGTTGTATTGCAGGTGCATAAATTCTGTAATGGATCTCTGGGCTCTTTTATTCTGCATTACATTATAAGTTGACGGTAAGGCATCATCAGCTGTCTAGACCCCGTTTCAAAGCCCTGCTTCTAGCTTTGTCGGGTCCTCTTCAGTGAAAAAGTCTGCAATTTTACCAATATTATGGAACTGCTCATGTAACTGCTGCAATGTTAACTGTTTTTTCTTCAGGTTCTTCTTCATCTTCTTCTGTTAACTCCCTCCCTTGTATCTGTGCATCGAACTCTGCCAACATTTCCTCTAGACTCCTGTCTTCATCATCATCTTCTAAGAGTTCATTCACATCATCTTCATTCATATCTTCAAAACCATCACCTGGTAATCTCCTTGCCAGCTGAATAATTTCCTGAACCTGACTCTCAAGCAAGGGAAAACCAGAGAAAGAATTAACTACAGAAGGCCATAACTTTCCCCAGCCTGCATTTAATGTTGATTGGGGCACTTCATTCCATGCACTTCTAGCATAGCTGATGGCATCTGCAATGTTAAATTTACTCCAGAAGCTTGGTACTGCCAGGTTGGAGTCAGAGTCCATTGATGCAACTAGTTTTTTTTATAAATTTTTTTGTGTAGTTACGCCTGAATGTCTGAATAACTCCCCAGTCCAGTGGTTGAATCAGAGATGTTGTATTTGGAGGTAAAAATACAACTTTTACATGTGGGGTCACATCCAGCAAAGCTTGTGGATGAGTACGGGAATTATCAAGAATGAAGAGAGCCTTGAATGCAAAGTTCTTGCTGTGCAGGTAAAACTTGACTTCAGGAATAAAGTGATGCTTAAACCAGTCAATAAATATTTCCTCTGTCATCCATGCTGACTGGTTTGACCTCCAAATTACTGGTAAGGTGTTTTTATCCACACCTTTCAAAGCACGAGGATTCTTAGAGCGGTAAATAACCATGGGCTTACACTTGAAATCACCTGATGCATTACCGCAAAGGAGCAAGGTGAAGCGATCCTTTGCTGTCTTGAAGCCTGGTGCACTTTTCTCTTGCTGACTGATATAAGTTCGTGTTGGCATTTTCTTCCAGAAAACACCTGTCTCATCAGCATTAAACACTTGCTGTGGCTCATAGCCACCCTCAGAAATAAGTTCCTGAAATTCAACAGGGAAATTACTTGCTGCTGTATGATCAGCTGAAGCACTTTCACCAGAAAACTTAATATTATGTAACTTATTATGCAACTTAAAGTTCTTGAACCAGCCTGTGGTAAACATACACTTGTTTTCAGGCCTTCCTTCCTTATCACACACTGCTTTAAACAACTGTAAGGCCTTTTCCCTAATTAAGAGAAAACTAAGTAGTGAACCTTTCTTTGTTTTCTGTTCGATCCACTCAAGCAACAAGTTTTCAGTTTTATTTACTTGTTGGGACCTACGTGTCATTCTTTTCATGAGGTCACATTTTGGGTTATTCATTACACAAGCTCGTATATTTGCCTCATTCTTCCTAATCGTACGAACTGACGCTTCATTAAGGCCATAGGCCCTCACTATATCCCTCACACGTGAGCCACTCTTAAGCTTATCTAATATCTCGATTTTCTTTGAAATTCCTAGACTTGAACGCTTAAACTTTTTCTTGTCACTTGCTGGAACTCTTGTATGCTTACTGGGTGCCATGATTGCTTGGTATATTTATCAAAATGCAATGAAAATTAGGAAATGAATGTAAATAAACACAGCAAGCTTCCCGATACTTATCGTCCTGCACGTGTACGAACCAAACTGAACGCTGGGAGGGATGCATGGGTGGGTGAGGGTGGTGGGGTATAGCAGTAGGACTCCCCCACTGACTCAATGGTTTAACCCACCGCGGGCGACCGCGCGCTAAAAAATTTTCCCCTCCTGCCGAACCGTATAATATCATCTTTACGTCGTGTAAGATAATAATGTGTCGCAAATCTTAAATCGTGCAATACCCGTAACGTGCAACATAATATCGTGCTAAATGACGGTCTACTGTACTATTGCATCATTGTAAAAATGGTATAAATAATATCAGCACACTTGTGCAAGAATATTAGACTCGCCAGTTGATGTGTATTGGATGCATGGCGTGATTTGTTTACTCTTGAACATTTGCAAAAATCAAACATTTTCGCTAATTTGCGCTCAATTTCAAGGTACTTGTCATCATGAAACCAATCAAAATTATCTCTATTTCTGTAATATATCTTTCATTCTTTCAAATGAGTCCAAGAAAACGAGAATACAACCATAAATACCCTACGAAAATAGACTGCAAAGTCGCTGTTTTAAACCAAAAACACGGTGAGAGTTTTTTTCCCTCATTATGCACTGTGTGCTGCAGGATTTTTTTTATACTGCGCACATTGACCGCACAGACCCATTCTCTCACATCTAGGCCTACCAGCCTTTTCCCGCTTGATTTGAGGGCGCTAGAATTTATGCGTACTAGTACGTCAAACACCCTGGTGCGTAAGACGTACTAGTACGTCAAAAACTCTGAAAGGGTTAATCAGCTGAAGCATTTTCACCAGAAAACTTAATATTATGTAACTTATTATGCAACTTAAAGTTGTGGAACCAGCCTGTGCTAAACATACACTCTTTTTCAGGTCTTCCTTCCTTATTAGACACTGCTTTAAACAACTGTAAGGTCTTTTCCCTAATTAAGATGAAATTAAGTGGTGCACCTTTCTTTGTTTTTTGTTCAATCCACTCAAGCAACAAGTTTTCCATTTTATTTACTTGTTGTGATCTACTTGTCTTTCTTTTCATGAGATGACATCCTGGGTTATTCAATACACAAGCTTGTATATTCACCTCATTCATTTTAATTGTACGAACTGATGCTTCATCAAGGCCATAGGCCCTTGCTATATCCACCACACGTAAGCCACTCTTAAGCTTGTCTAATATCTCAATTTTCTTCATAATTCCTTGACTTAAAAGCTTAAAACTCTTACCACTTTCAGCAACACTTGTATGCCTACTGGGTGCCATGATTGCTTGTCAGATATAAGATATGGTAATTAAAAGATCTAAACTCAATCCACAAACATAAAAATAAACAAAGCTAGCTCCTAGCAGAGAATGGTCCTACACACATATGAACCGAAGGCTGGGACAAGGGTGGTGGGGGTGGCATTGGATGGCGGTAGGTCTCCCCTGTTGACTCAATGGTCTAACCCACAGCCACGCAGAATCCTGAGTTGGGGAAGTATCCCACGAGCAATGCTCCAATTTTTTCTCCTCCCACAAACCAAACCGTGTTAAGTTAATTTTGTGAAGTGTTGTATAGAATTGTAATATAACGGTCTACTGTGTTACGTGTAGGTTGCATGGCCTGGCTGGCTACCATACCTACCACACCTGATTTCTTACAATACTACTCATCTCACCCTATATTAAGACTACAAATATTTTAAGGTAAGTAATGAGTGTACTATATGTGTATTTTACTTTTTATTGTTTTTTAACCCTTAAACGGTCCAAACGTATATTTACGTTACCTCGCGCAGTGCCCCGAATTTTTAGAAAAAAAAAAAATATTTTTTTTATAGAGAAATAAAGAGCACATTTTTTTAAGTGTTATAGGATAAAAAAAAAAATTTGGGTCAGTAGTTACCGAGATATGAGGCGGAGAAGTTGGCACTGGATGCTCACCTGACAGCAACAGGAGTCCTGCCACTTGCAGAATCGTTGCCGATATACCTTTTTTCACTTTTTATTATTTTATATAATTTTATGTTCTCATAATCACAATTTACAGTAGTTCTTGTGATTTCATAGCTAATCTTTGTTCTGACACTAATATTAGGTACTGAAATTGTACTCAAATAATAATAATAATGATAATGCATAAAAATAATAATAATAATAATAATGATAGTGAATAATAATAATAATAGTGAATAATAATAATAATAATAATAATAATAATAATAATAATAATAGTGCATAATAATACTAATAATAATAATAATAATAATAATAATAAGTGCATAATAATAATAATAATAATAATAATAATAATAATAATAATAATAATAATAATAATAATAATAATAATAATAATAAAAGATTTGTGTTGCAGCCTTATCTCATCTGATCTCCACTAATGACTCTGGTGACATTTCAGAGAAGGGTGAGCCGTAGTCTTATCTCTTCTTATCAGTCCAGTAATTACCATGATGACATTTGACAGCTTACATTGCTTCCCTTTATTTGTTATGCAAACCTGTCTGTCTGTCTGTCTGTATCTGTCTGTCTGTGTGTCTGTCTTTCTGTCTGCCTGTGTGTCGTCTCCTTTCTGTCTGTTTGTCTCAGAGAGTAGCTCAAGAACCAACTGGTATTACGCAGATCACAAGCACATTATAACACTTTGTCTTGATTTTTTTAGTTATCCTAGGTAATTTACACTATGTATAATTGTATTTACATATGTGTTCCTGTGAGATAGAGACAGAGACAGATAGATACAGACAGACAGACATAGATAGACAGCCCATCAGGTATCCAGCTCACCAGCCAGCTGCTAGCCAACCAGCTGTTTGCCAGCCAGGTCCCCATGCAGGGAGGCAGCCAGCTGGCCTGCCAGTCTGCTGACATCACTTTCCACTTCAAAGGGGAGTGTTAATAGGATATGACATCAGTGAATCTATAGTGTATGCCGCAGTGTTTGCTCTAGCTGGCCCTCAAATTAACTGGTGCTCCCACAAGGTACTAAGTGGTCCCAGATTTTTTTAATATGGCGCACACCGAGTGTTAAGACCCATTCTATGCTGACAAGGCATCTCAGGCCAATCGTGCCAAATTTGGAGGCAGGAAAAATAAAACGTAAAATTACGTTTGGGGCAGTAGCAGTGCTAACGTAAATATACTTGTGGACCGTTTAAGGGTTAATGCATAATTATATTGCTAACTTAATATATGTTAGTGTAAACTTGTTATCTAGCATTTATAAGCATTTTTAAGTGGAAAAAAAAAAAGGCCGTTCCACTTTACGGTGGTAGCCTGAAACCTAACTTGCCATATAAGTGGCGCCCTACTGTATTTTGTTTAACCTGCCTAGAATGGGCCAACAGGCCTGCTGCAGTGTTCCTCCTTTCTTATGTTCTTATGTATCTATGTGTACCTGTACCTAAATAAACTTACTGGGATATGCTTAGCTTAATCAGGTACAGGTACACAAATTTTTATTTTTATTATTAACACATCGGCCGTTTCCCACCAAGGCAGGGTGGCCCGAAAAAGAAAAACTTTCATCATCATTCACTCCATCACTGTCTTGCCAGAGGGGTGCTTTACACTACAGTTATAAAACTGGTACACAAATACAGTTACATAAATAACATAGCAGCATATGTGTAGATTACCTTGGATAACCAAAAAAAGTCAAATTGATTTATTTCCATTGGAGTCTTTGTAATAACTTATTATTTAAACCTTAAAAGTTAAAACAGGTAAGTAACTTAACTATTTGAAAAGTAGTTACAATAAAAGGAGATATATTAGGGATAAGATAAACTGAATTATTTACATTAACATTAAAGATCACAGTAATAGGTACAAGTATGTTAGCTATACAAGAAATCACTCTCCTCCCTTTCTGTAGCTACATTCATTAGGCACCATTTGGCTCTATTCTTGAACTGGCTCATGCTACGACAGGCTTTGATATGTGCAGGCAGTCTGTTCCACTTCTTTATTGCTGTACAATAAAATGTGTTTGAAGCCTGACCACTGACTGGATATACTACAAAGTTGTGCTCCCTTCCCCTAGTACTATAATTGCTTTAGTTCCCAGCCTTGACAAACTTGGCAGAAAGATATGCTGGACACTGAGCAATTTTATAAACGTGATTTACTCTGTCTTCAACATTCAGTATATCCAGTTGCTGTAATTCATCCTGGTATACATGCTCTCTTGGACCCAGGTCCAAGATAAATCTCACCAATTTATTTTGGGTGATTTGTAGGCTATCTTTCAGTTTTTTTTGTTAAGGCAGAGTACCACGAAGAGCAAGAGAAATCTATATGACACTGTATAAGAACTAGACATAGGATTTTGCAAGCCTCAGCAGGTAGACACTGTGCGTGTCTGTACAGGAACTTTAGTTTGGCATTGCTTTTTTTACTACACTGTTCCCTATTAATTCTACTGATATGCTTGGATCAAAGGGGATTCCCAGATATTTTACTGAAGTGATGGGTTCCCCATTACACTGGACATTAAAATTATTTACCCTTTTCAGTTTATGTTTCATGCCAAAGAGTATGGCTTCTGTTTTCCCTAGGAGTAGCGATAATTTGTTGTCTACTAACCATTTGCTGCAGGATTCTAGTTCTATCTACATCTTGTGGGTCTTTACCTGACACTAACTGAGCACTGTCATCTGAATACAATAGAAGCTTACACCTGACACTGATGGGCATGTCATTCACGTAACATAATAGTAAAGAACCCAGAATACTACCTTGGGTAACCCCACATGCTATCAGCAGAGGTTCTAACTCTCGAAAAGTCTTCCAAGAACTGATCATGGTTGGGGGGGGGGGCAGTAACTAGTTCCTACTAGGATGGGTTTTGTCTTGGGCAGCAACACCTCAAACCATTGAATCTCCAGTTTACTGTAAATCAAATCAGGTCTTGGGTTGTAAGCTAAGTCATTTCTTACATAAGCACATACCCCACTACCTTGTTTATTCTTATCTAAGCACTTTATGTTATAACCTAATATTCTGACCTCATCGTCAGTCACTATGACATCTAACCAGAACTCAGAGATGGAAATAACTGTCGCCTTAGTCTTGTTTGCTACAATCCTAATCTCTGATATTTTGGGTAAAAGTGACCTTGCATTGACATGAATAAAGTGAAGACCTTTCTTAAAACAATCATAATCATCAGTATGGGGCAAGGATTCATTTGTAGTAAAAAAGTTAAAAACTCATATCCTTAGTTAAATCTATATAATGAACCTTGTATATGGCATATGACCATAAATGTGCTGCCAACATCAATGTCAGCAATATTGTTTATGTACCAAAACCATTTAAACTTACTTAAACCTGCTTCTGCCTGAGCACCTAACACCTGACACACTCAACACCTGCTGCTCCCTGAGCAACTAACACACTCAACACTTGAGCACCTAACACCTGACACACTCAACACCTGCTGCTCCCTGAGCACCTAACACACTCAACACTTGAGCACCTAACACACTCAACACCTGCTGCTCCCTGAGCACCTAACACACTCAACACTTGAGCACCTAACACACTCAACACCTGCTGCTCCCTGAGCACCTAACACACTCAACACTTGAGCACCTAACACCTGACACACTCAACACCTGCTGCTCCCTGAGCACCTAACACATTCAACACTTGAGCAACTAACACCTCACACACTCAACACCTGAGCACCTAACGCCTCACATACTCAACACCTGAACACCTAACGCCTAACATACTTAACACCTGAGCACCTAACGCTTCACACTCAACACCTGTTTCTCCCTGAGCACCTAACACAACACCTTGAGCACCTAACACCTCACACACTCAACAAGACAGACGGAGATGTAAGTATGTTTGATAAAACACTATATTTCACCCCTCAAACTCTCTCTCTCTATATATCATACTACATGAATGTTGTATTTTAATAAATGCAGCTGTCACTCACCTATGTTAGAGGAGAAATAACAAGTGTTCTTCTTCTTCTTCGTTGGGGTTTTATAGGGCCACTGACAGCATACGCCGTATCGAGCCCTGCCGCCCAACGCTAAGAAAAGGAACCTCGACCAAAGTGTAAGTAAGTAAGTTTATTCAGGTATACACAAATACATTTACATACATTATCATACATAGCAGCATATGTGAAGAGAACCTAGGATAACCCAAAAAAGTCAGACAGAGTGACTTATTTCCAGTGGGGTTCTTGACTTATTTCCATTGGGGTGGAAGGATGTTAGACTAATAACTGCGTATTATATGTCCTTAATGCGCCCTGAAGCCAGCAAGAATGTGCAGGTACAGGCCAATATTTCCTGACGGTCTAGAGGATCAAACCCCTACCCATTAGGTTAGGGGTTTGGGGGGAAAACAGAGAAGTCCCAGTGTAGTAATATTATAAGTTGTAGGAGAACTAGTAATAGGCAGAATAAGGTGGATAGTGGAAAGCTAGTGACACTAGATGACAAGGACAGTAATAGGTATAGTGGAAAAACAGAGATGAGCAGGAAGGGTAAAGAGAAAGGAGGGTCTCTAAATATATTTTACACCAATAGTCGTAGTGCTAGGAATAAGATGGACGAGTTGAGATTAGTTGCAAGTACGGGTAATATTGATGTTTTTGCAATAACTGAGACATGGTTTAATATGAAAAATCGGGACTTGCCTGCCGAATGTCACATTCAGGGTTTTAAATTGTTCCAAGTAGACAGAAGTATCGGGAAAGGGGTGGGTGGCACTCTATGTCCGTGATCATTTAAATTGTTGCATAAAAACGGGTATAAAGTCTGAATTAACACATACAGAGTCTGTCTGGATAGAATTTTCAGAGGGTGTGAAAAATTGATTTTAGGCGTGATTTACCGTCCTCCAAACTTAGATAGGGAACAAGGAGACTACTTTGGGAGGAAATTGTTAAGGCCACAAGACACGATAACGTAGTAATTCTAGGGGACTTTAACTTTAGTCAGATTGATTGGAATTTCATGACAGGGAATTTAGAATCTAACGACTTTTTAGAAGTAGTTCAGGATTGCTTTTGAAGCAGTTTGTAACAGAACCTACAAGGGAAATAACCTACTTGACTTGGTTCTGGCAAGCAAGGAAACCCTTGTTAATAATTTAGAAATTAGAGAGGAACTCGGCTCAAGCGACCACAAGTCAATTACCTTTAGCATTGAATGGATGTATGATAGTAGGGATAATTCAGTAATGGTCCCAGATTTTCGCTTAGCAGATTATAATGGACTTAGAGAACACTTATCAACTGTGGACTGGGGTGAAGAAGAGAGGTATCAATATGACAGTTTTCTTAACACTATACAGGCTGCCCAAAGAACATTTATCCCGTATAAAGAAATTAGATCAATTAGAAATGACCCAAAATGGATGAATAATAGGCTCAAATATCTTTTAGGGCAGAAGAAAGGAATTTATAGGTGCATAAAAAGAGGTGAGGGTCATCTTATAAATCAGTATACTGACATTAAGAGGGACGTTAAAAAGGGAATAAGAAAAGCTAAACGGGACTATGAAATTAAAGTTGCTAGGGATTCAAAAACTAACCCAAAAAGTTTTTTCCAGGTTTATAGAACAAAAGTTAGGGATAAGATAGGTCCCCTTAAAAATAACTTTGGGCATCTTACTGACAAGGAGAATGATATGTGCTCTATTTTTAATAATTATTTTCTCTCGGTTTTCACACAGGAAGACATTAATAATATCCCAGTAATTAATTTTTACAGAGGCCCAGAAGAAGATAAATTATGTAATATTACAGTCACTAGCGAAATGATTATGAAACAGCTGGACCGACTGAAACAAAATAAATCACCGGGTCCTGATGAGCTTTTTGCAAGGGTTCTTAAGGAATGCAAAATAGAACTCTGTGAACCAATATCTAACATTTTTAATTTATCTCTTCAAACAGGTGTAGTGTCTGATATGTGGAAGATGGCTAATGTAATTCCTATTTTTAAAGCAGGGGACAAGTCACTACCGTCAAACTACCGCCCAATAAGCCTGACCTCAATTGTAGGCAAATTACTAGAGTCAATTATAGCTGATATTATTAGAAGCCATCTAGATAACCATAATTTGATTAATGATACCCAGCATGGATTCACGAGGGGCCGTTCCTGCCTATCTAATTTATTAACCTTCTTCAGTATAGCTTTTGAGGCTGTTGATCACGATAAAGAATTCAATATTGTTTATTTAGACTTTAGTAAGGCTTTTGATAGAGTACCGCACCAGAGACTGTTAAAGAAAGTGGCAGCTCATGGCATTGGGGGAAAAGTGCTGTCATGGATCGAGTCATGGCTCACCAATAGGAAGCAGAGAGTGTGCATAAATGGGGTTAAATCCGAATGGGGACTTGTAACAAGTGGTGTTCCACAGGGATCAGTCTTAGGCCCATTGTTATTTATAATATATATCAATGACCTTGATGAGGGAATTACTAGTGATATGAGTAAATTCGCCGACGACACGAAGATAGGTAGGATAATTGATTCAAACATAGATGTCATAGAACTTCAGGAAGATTTAGACAAACTTAATTCGTGGTCAGAAAAATGGCAGATGCAGTTCAATGTAGATAAATGCAAGGTTCTGAAGCTCGGGAGTGTCCATAACCCAAGCACTTATAAGTTAAATAACGTAGAACTTAGCCATACAGATTGCGAGAAGGACTTGGGGGTGATGGTAAGCAGCAACCTTAAACCAAGACAGCAATGTAGATGAATGGTTCAGAGAACCGACAAGTTATTAAATTAGACACATATGCAACACTTGGGTATCTTTATTGAGGAAACGTTTCGCCACACAGTGGCTTCATCAGTCAATACAAAGTAGAAAGGTGTAAGGAGAGGAGGATTTGAGGTTATCAGTCCTCGGCCTGGAGTCGATGTGTTCAGTCCATCAAGATTGAGGGACTGAACACATCGACTCCAGGCCGAGGGACTGATAACCTCAAACTCCTCTCCTTACACCTTCTACTGTATTGACTGATGAAGCCACTGTGTGCGAAACTTTCTCAATAAAGATCAAGTGTTCATATGTGTCTAATTTAACAAGACAGCAATGCCTAAGCGTACGTAATAAGGCAAATAGATTACTGGGATTTATATCAAGAAGTGTTAGCAACAGAAGTCCAGAGGTTATATTACAGCTTTATACATCATTAGTAAGGCCTCACCTAGATTACGCAGCTCAGTTCTGGTCTCCATATTACAGAATGGACATAAATTCGTTAGAAAACATTCAGCGTAGAATGACTAAATTAATACATAGCATTAGAAATCTTCCTTACGAAGAAAGATTGAAGACCCTAAAATTACATTCACTTGTAAGACGTAGAATGAGGGAGACATGATCGAGGTATACAAGTGGAAAATGGGTATTAACAAAGGGGATATAAATAAGGTCTTGAGGATATCTCTCCAAGAGAACCCGCAATAATGGATTCAAGTTAGATAAGTTTAGATTTAGAAAGGATATAGGAAAGTATTGGTTTGGAAATAGGGTAGTTGATGAGTGGAACAGTCTGCCTAGTAGGGTTATTGAAGCTAGGACCTTGGGTAGTTTCAAATTTAGGTTGGATAAATTCATGAGTGAGAGGGGTTGGATTTGAGTGGGACTCGCGCATGAGTGGGTAGAATTGTCAAAGCTTATTTCTTGGGTAGCATTGAAAATTGGGTTGAGCAAATATTCTGTTAGTGGGACGGATTGTGAAGGACCTGCCTAGTATGGGCCAACAGGCCTGCTGCAGTGTTCCTCCTTTCTTATGTTCTTATGTTCTTATGTTCATTAAGAAGGAGAGGTAGGGTTAAAGATTGCATCCCAAACATGTGCAAGGCCGCACGGAGAACAGTCCGTGCAGAGTGATAACGCGGGAACCACAGTAGGAAGTGTTCCACCGTCTCAGGCTGTGAGTGACACCATGGGCAGTACGGAGAGTCCATCATTCGAAGGCGGTGTAGATGAGTCGCCAGTCGTGAGTGCACAACCCGGAGGCGAGTCAGTGCAACTTCCACTGAGCGATTGGGATGGCGAGCCCAAGGGCAGGGGCCATTGAAAGATCGGACAGAACTCAATGCCGAAGTAGAGAGGGAGCGTACCAGTTCCTTCTGCCACAAATGACAGATTTCTTTCCAAACAGTCCTTGTGAAATCACTGCGGCCCAGTGCAAGAGAGGTAATGGTAGGAAGTGCATGTGCGAGGGAGGCTGCACGATCGGCCACTTCATTGCCTCGAATGCCAACATGGGCAGGTACCCACTGAAGGAAGATGCTCCAACCTGGACTTCGCAAAAAACGTAGGATAAGAGACTGCGTCTGTCGGACAAGGACGCGTAGGGACCGTGGATGGTCAGAACACAAAAGTGCTAGGGAAGATTGGGAATCAGAGAAGAGAACCAAAGGCTGAGGAGGGAGGTGAGCAAGGACAAAAACCAAGGCCTGATGAATGGCGAAGAGCTCTCCTGCTAGGACCGAGTGACCGGGGTCTAACCGCCAGGTTTGACACAAAGAAAGATCAGCAAAGAATGCAGCAGAAGAAGTAGAAGGGGGGGAATTTCGTGCTGAGCCGTCCGTGTAGATAATAATAATAATAATAATAATAATATCTTTATTTACTACAAGTACATGTACATGGTTTACAGGCCTAGCTGACATCAGTGACATACTACTATATAGAAAGTCCCTTGTTATGCTGAGCATTTCGGGCAGATTAGGTCAGTGTCCTAGGATGCGACTCACACCAGTCGACTAACACCCAGGTACCCATTTTACTGATGGGGGACATAGACAACAGGTGTAAAGAAACACGCCCAATGTTTCTGCCCTGGCTAGGAATCGAACCTAGGCCCTCGCCGTGTGAAGCGAGAGCTTTAGCCACCAGACCACCAGATGGAGAAGGAAGAACCATATGTGACAGCACGAAACTCTTCAAAGAGAATTGCAGCTATCTGGGGGAGTTTCCTGTTCCTAGAAGGTCAATCCAGGTGAATGTACTGTGTCAGGTCCATCTAGGGGGGACCGGGGAGTGAAGAGGGGAGGGAGTCACCACTGACGACTGATGCAGGGAGTGAAAGGTAGGTCAAAGAACGTTGGGCCCTGGCCACAAAGGAAGGCTGAACAAAACGGGGGAGGGGGGACGGAGGCTGCCTCCCACACTCGTGGGGAGAGGCAGCATGGGTGAGTACAAGGCAGGGAGGCCATATGATGGAGCCGTAAGCAGTTCCTTGCCATTCTCATTGACGAGAGGGGGACTATCCCAGACTCTGCTTCCAAGGCTGCAATGGGGGTAGAGGGGAACGCCCCCAGCATACTGCGGATGGCCGAATTCTGGAGAATGTCCAGGCAGTGAAGAGAGGAGGAAAAAGCCGAGCCATACACCTCACTCGCATAGGTGAGTTTACTGCGAACCATAGCTGTATAAAATTTAAAGAGGAGGTCTCGATCCGCCCCCCCCCACTTAGTGCCAGAGATCCAGCGCATGAGTGCAGTGCAGTGTGCACATGAGAGGTGGAGGGCTATTATGTGTTTCCTCCACGTAAAGAGTGGTGCATCCAAAGTGACACCCAACCATCTATGAGAAGAGACCAAAGGGAGTGGTGTCTGACCCAATGAAACAGATGGAAGAGTAGAGAGGCGTCGTCCAGTAAAACATAAGAGCCGTTACTTGGCGACACTAACCTCCAAACCCCAGGTGGCAGCCCATGATGTTATGCACTGTAGGGCATGCTGAGGGAGATCTGACATTAATACAGACAAAAAGAGAGGGCTAAGAACGGATCCCTGGGGCACTCCCTGGTATATAGGACGGGGTGAGGACATCGTGCCACCTACTGCAACCCGGAAGGTTTCCCCTTGTAAAAAGTTGCGCATCCAACGGAGGGGGGCTCCTGCCAGCCCCATGCGAGCTAGCTTAAAAAGTATCACCGAGTGGAATGCAGAATCAAATGCTCCACGCAGATCCAAAAAGACAGCCAGCAGAAACTCCCGGCTTTCAAATGAAGTATGCACTAACTGCACAAATTGAAGCAAAGAGTCGAGGGTGGATCGACCCTCACGGAAGCCACTCTGGTTTTCAGGTAAGAGGCCATGTTCCTCAGTTCACCATGAGAGACGGGTGGCCACCAGTCTTTCCAACACTTTACCCAAGCAGGGCAGTAAAGCAATGGGTCGGTAAGAGTCTGGATGGGTATCATCTTTGCCTGGCTTCAGAATCGGAACCAGGAGAGAGTGCTTCCACGCATCGGGGAAAGCTCCTTTAGACCAGCTGGCATTGAAAACCTCCAGCATGGCATCTGTACAAGATTTAGATTTTGCCACCGAAGTGGCTAGTTTATTGTGCACCCCATATCCATCCTGTGGACGGTAGCGCAAGAGCATATGGATACACAAAAGGCCTAGGCACAAGGCCCCAAAGGGGTTAACAATTGTACATTTGGGTTTATATCTACATTTCAATTATCTGTAACAAGCAAATTTAGGAAATTTGCTTAGTACAAATGGTATCTTATTTCATGAATAAGATATCTCTACATGTCACATAGGTTATTATATTGTCTATCTCTATATTCCTCAAAAAGTGCACAATTAAGCACATAGTGTTCAAGACAGTGACCATATGCCTGATCACATAATTTGCATTTAGTTTGATCATCATCTGTGTCTCCCAAACTGTCAGAAGTACCTGTAGCCAAGCCTAAGCCTGGCCACTACAACATCAGTCAGTCTGTTCACATTGCAAGTTGCTCCACAAACATGCCCATCTGTGCTCGCATTATCATGAGCACAGATAGGCACGTTCATGGAAATTAATTTGGATTTATATCTACAGTTCACTTATCTGTTAAAAGCAAATTTAGGAAATTTGCTTAGAATAAGTGGTATCCTACCTTCACTAATAAGATATCTTGACATGTCACATAGATTATTATACTGTCTATCTCTATATTCCTCAATAAGTGGACAATTCAGCACATAGTGTTCAAGACAGTGACCATATGCCTGATCACATAATTTGCATTTAGTTTGATCATCATCTGTGTATCTCCCAAACTGTCAGAAGTACTTGTAGCCAAGCCGAAGCCTGGCCACTACAACATCAGTCAGTCTGTTCACATTGCAAGTTGCTCCATAAACATACTTATTACATTCATGTTATCATAGTGGGTTATAGATCTACTCAGGCTTCTAACTGCATTCCTATAGCTATCATTTTCATTATTTATTTCTCTCCTAATATTATTCCTAATGCTAGACACAGATATACCAAAGTTATATTCTACATTCTCCTTATGGGTGCTCTTCTTGGCTAACATATCAACTTTATCATGAAGGAGTAATCCAATGTGTGACGAAATCCATAGCAAATGTACTTTAATTCCTTTGTCCCGGATTTTTGAGTATCTATACCTGGCTTCTACAATGAGCATGCTGTTAGAGTCATTATGAGTCAAGAGCCTTCAATGATGACATAGAATCAGTAATGATGATAGAGTCAAGCTCAGTGTCAAAAGTTAGCTTTAGTGCCATAAGGATTGCAAACAATTCAGTTTGCAGTGTAGACGCCCAGTTGTTAATTCTTATGCTTAGTTCAAAAAAATTATTATTGTTCTTAACTAGGGAGGTGGCAACCAGAGCAGATGCAGCCCTGCCAGAAGACTCCTGTTTAGATCCATCAGTGTATATAACTTGTGATAACTTATTACTACCAGCTAGGCGATAAATTTCTTCTTGAGCAGTTGCTTTAACAAGTGATTTAAGGAAGGGATTACTAGCAATGAGCTTCTTGGGAGGGACTTGCAGGTATGTGATATTAAATGAACACATCTTCCATGGAGGGGTGAAATGCTCTTGTTGCCTACAGTGATACAATTCATGCAGGTTGTAAAACGTAATGTAATTGCATGTTTTCACAATCCATTTAGATCTGTGAGTATTTACTTCTAGACATTTAGTAAGATTCATTGTGACAGTGTCTGGTTCATTTCTTAACATTCTAATACCAAGTACAGTGTTAATCTCAACAATCCTATCACTGATACTAGTAATACCAAGCTCCTTCCTCATATTAAGAACCTTTGTAGATTTGGGACAGCCAAGAATAATTCTGAGAGCTTCATTTTGCATTAACTCCAAGGGTCGGAGAGAACTTTCTCGAGCTAATATCAACATGGGAGCAGCATAATCAATTAAGGACCAAATATAGGCTATGTACATCATTCTCGCGATTCTCACATTAGCACCATAGTTGGGGTTGTAGCCAGCAACAGCTTTAAGAGCATTTAGTCTATCTTTGCATTTTTTATTTAGTTGTGGTATAGTAGATTTGGTAAAGGGTACATCTACACCAAGATATCTGTAAGTTTTAACGTAGCTAATGTTTTCACCCTGCAAATAGATGGGTGGGGGATGTCGTTTGCTTGTTAATATCTTTGTTTTAGAGGAAGATATTATGAGGCCTAGTCGATTACAAATTGCTTGAACTTCATTAAGAACGGTACTCATCTTTTTATGCCCTGTTGTATGGATCATGATGTCATCAGCATAGCTTATAGCTATATGTGGGAGGAGTTCTCAGTCCCATGCTATTTAATATTCTGATTAATGCCCTCCTAAATGCTCTACATCTGTACAAGAGAAGGGTAGATGTAGTAAGAATGAATAAGGTATGTTATCCTCCCCAGGAGAAGAACAAGAAGAAAGCTGGGAGAATGCTCGCTGTAGTTCATGAGAACTGAAGGGAGATGCCAGCACCTGGCAGTCAACCTCGGGTACTATAGGGGGCAGAGGACCCCATTTAATCACCTTAGAAGGTAGAGGGGGGGAAGAGCAAACTTAGGCCCAAAGAAACTAGCAAACAATTCCGCTTTATCCTGAAGTAAGAGTGGCGTTGCACCATCCCCCAACAGGGAAAAAGAGCTTACAGACCATGATCCCAGCATAGAGTGAAAGAAACCCCACGCCCAGGTAGCAGAGATGCGAAAAGAAAGAAAAGAACAGAAAGAAGCCCAAAATTCACGTTTTGCATGGAGAAGTGTTCGCCGACATAAAGCATCAGCCCTTCGGTAGGCCAACTGTAGAGCCCTTGAAGGTTAGCGCCACCACTGTGCCCACGCCTTTCGACGTGCCTTCACTGCCTGTAGGCACTCATCATTCCACCACAGAACCCGGGGGTGAGAACAGGAGAAGCTCCCAGAAAGACGAAATGAACGGAAGCCTGCCCCTAACACGGCCCCTTGAAGGGATGCAACGGCATCGTCCAACAGAGAGTCTTGAGGCAGGCTATAATCAAAGAGTGTGTTACTGTAGCTCGTCCAACCGGCCTGAGTGGTTTTCCACCGTGGACGAATTGCTGTCACTGGCACTGCTGGGGCTCCATTGGTAGATATAGTGACAGGGAGGTGATCACTCCCCATGAAGGGGCCTACAGAAACAACGGCTGTAGTAAAATACCCACACCCAAGAACGAGGTCCAGGGTAGAAGCTCGCCCTGTGTAAGGATCCACTCTAGTCTCCAATCGTGGTGGTGTGAGCAACGAAAGGGGAGATGCGAGGAGAGCTTGGAACAAGGCCCTACCTGTGGGATTCACCGATCTCAAAGAAATGGATGGCTCCCAGAAATGGTGCTTAGCACTGAAATCTCCTATGACAAGTACAGAACCACTGAGTTGCCCAAAGTAATGGGTAAACTCACTGTGTTACTGACCTGCCCGGATTGTAAATCAGGAGGAAGGTACACCACTGAGTGCCCAAGGCAACACGCACAGCTAGAGTTTCTAACACCCCCATTCTCATAAGTTTGGAAGGAAAGGATCATACTCTGGAGCAGGCTACACACAAGAGGAGCTAGGCCACCACCACCCCTTTCAAGGCGATCCTGACGATAAACAGTAAAACCAGACAGCCGAACAGAATGACGAGGACGTAACCATGTCTTGGTGAGGCCCACCACGAGCGGCTGTACCTCAGCCAGATACTTCTGGAGGTCTGGGAGCTTCCCCAATATGGAATGAACGTTCCAGAGAAGAAAAATAGAGGAGTGGGAGTGAGTCACATGTGCGAACTAAGAAGCCCGATGAGGCGAGGAAGAACCGAGAGACATGCAGTCATAAAAGAGGTGCCCTGTAGGAAGGAGTGAAGCACTTCCTCCACCAAATGGAGGACAGGACGAAGAAAGGAAGCCCAGGCAGGCGAGAGTGAAACAGCGGATCCATCAATAGCGAAGGGTCCTGAATCAGGGGCAGGCTGGGGCTGGGGTTGAGGAGAAATGGAGGGGGGGGGGACTTCTGTGAGGAGTGAGGCACTGGGTCAGGCAAGAGGTCCATTTGGACAAGGGGGGGTTCCAAACTGTGAGTTGATTTTGAAACTGCACCACCTTGACGGGAGGATACGCGTCGTGAATGAGGAGGAGCATGAGCAATAACTTCCGCAGTGGAAGCCGGATCCGAAGACACCTTGAGATGATGTTGTCCCGGAGGTGGGGAATCCTCTGAAGGTAGAGAGTTCTGCAAGAGCTGCAGAACGATTTGAAACAGGGGCATTAGTCCTCACAGCTGCGGAGAACAGGTGGCCTGGCCGCACTGGTGCTGGGGAAATGCCCTTAGTGGGGGGCACTGGAGACGGAGGAGGCAAGGGCTGATGGACTGTGACTGGCTTTATGGACCGCAGGCTGGAGTTACATTCATCGAGGGAAAGGAACTGGGCCCTGGCTGAGTTGGCCAAATCAAGAGCCTGGCGATATGCCAGGCAAGACCGGGACATGACTTTGTGGACCCCTTTACAAAAATAGCATGAGGCTGGGCGGGTACAGGCAACACTGTCTTTAACTGCTGGGTGAAACCCACTACAGTTTGCACACCTAACCTTACCCCGGCAGGAAAACTCTCCATGCCCAAAATGGAAACATTTCCAACACCGAAGAAGAGGAAAAGTATAAGGAAGGACAGGAAACCTTAGATTGCCAAAAATTACAAATTTCGGGAGAGTACCTGAGAAACATACACGAACCATACGAGACGGGGCAGGACGAGTCGAGAGGCTCCAAACCTCTCGCAAACCTAAGTCGTCCCCCCCCCACTCAAAACCAACTCAGAATGGATCTCCTCATCTGAGAGGGATGAGAAAATCGGTCCAATTCTACCGTAACAACAACCAGCAGTAAGGATTGAGGAGCGGACCTCCCAGCAGACTACATTCCACGTACCTAGGACATGGATGGCATTAAGTGGTAAATTTCTGGCCAGAAAAGACTTACGGTGCAGTCGGAGCCTTAGGGCTGTACCCCTACCGAGTTGCTGGACACCCCAGTCTATGCAGGCCTTGCTGAAAGGAAAGCCACTGATGGCATTAGTGACTTCCCGTGGATTGGTGAAGGGTGTACCACCAGCCTTGGGATGCATGAGAACCACCATCACATCTGGAGTAATGTGGGGTGGAGAAGAAACACAGTCTAGACAAGAAGTTGGTTGGTGTTTAGGGCTAGACAGGGGCCTGGCTCCATTATCAACCTCAAGGGCCCATTTATAAATCCCAGCAGGGGACACAATAGCCATATCATGGTCCAGAGGCGAGGAAACAGTTGTTAACTGAGTATGGGCCGGAGGGAAGTCCCCCCCATAGGGGTGAACGATATCCCAGTCGAACTCTCCAGAAATGGGTCAAACAACACTGGCTGATAGGAAGAAATTACTAAAAGCACACGCACACAAGAAAAAATACAGTGAAGAGCCTAAACAGGACCGTCACCACCAACAAACAACTAAGGAGCCTTCAGAAAGCATGTCTCGATCAGCTGAGTGACAACCACCGAGTCTACTCTTCTTCTTCTTCATTGGGTTCATCAGGGGCCACTGACAGCATAAGCAGTATCGATCCCGACTTCTCGCTGGTACAAGGAAGATTTGTTGCCCAAGGCTGGGCGATGAAAGAAAAGAAAAGGAACAAAAGTTCCTTTGTAAATAGAGATAGAAACTTGAAAGTTTCCAATTAGGTCCGGTGGACCCCTCTGCCAAGCCCCAGCAAAGCGGCACCCCCACACCCCCACCTGAGTATAGTAATCGGCTTTCCACGAAAGACCGGTAAATAATTATCCGCAGAGCGGAAAAAATGGAGCTGGCTAAAAGTAAGCTTATGAACAGGTGCCCCTCCTGTAGAGTGCCCAGCAGGCAAAATAGATGAGGACAAGCGTCCCAGAGAGAATGGGGGGAATTTGTCACTGATACTCAGGCGAGAGAGAGACGTCCGCACCCAACGAAGGTTGGCGCAAAAGTCCACCGAGTCCACTCGTGAGTATGTGTGTCAAATAAGTGGTTGTTGCTGTTGTTAGGGATTATATGGCCACTGACAGTATATGTCGTATCGAACCCTGCCTTCCAGTGATCTAAACAGGAGTCTTCTGGCAGGGCTGCATCTGCTCTTGTTGCTACCTCCATAGTTAAGAACAATAATAAATCTGTTGAACTAGGCATAAGAATTAACAACTGGGCGTCTACACTGCAAACTGAATTGTTTGCAATCTTAATGGCACTAAAGCTAACTTATGACACTGAGCTTGACTCTATCATCATTACTGATTCTATGTCATCACTGAAGGCTCTTGACTCATATAATGACTCTAACAGCATGCTCATTGGAGAAGCCAGGTATAGATACTCAAAAATCCGGGACAAAGGAATTAATGTACAATTACCTGGAGTATACCTGGAGAGAGTTCCAGGGATCAACACCTCTGCGGCCCGGTCTCTGACCAGGCCTCATGTTGGATCAGAGCCTGATCAACCAGGCTGTTACTGCTGGCCGCACGCAGTCCAATGTACGAACCACAGCCTGGCTGGTCAGGTGCCGACTTTTGGTGCCTGTCCAGTGCCTGCTTGAAGACAGCCTGGGGGTTGTTGGTAATCCCCCTGATGTATGCTGGGAGGCAGTTGAACAGTCTTGGGCCCCTGACACTTATTGTGTTGTCTCTCAACGTGCTAGTGGCACCCCTGCTTTTCATTAGGGGGATGTTACATAGCCTGCCGAGTCTTTTGCTTTCGTAGGGAGTGACTCTCATGTGCAAGTTTGGTACTAATCCCTCTAGAATTTTCCACGTGTATATAATAATGTATCTCTCCCGCCTGCATTCTAGGGAGTACAGGTTTAGGAACTTCAAGCGTTCCCAGTAATTGAGGTGGTTTATCGCAGTTATGCGTGCGGTGAAGGTTCTCTGCACATTTTCTAGGTCAGCAATTTCACCTGCCTTGAAAGGTGCAGTTAGTGTGCAGCAATATACCAGCCTAGGTAGAGCAAGCGACCTGAAAAGTGTCAGCATGGGCTTTGCATCCCTGGTTTTGAAGGTTCTCATTATCCATCCTGTCATTTTTCTAGCAGATGCGATTGCTACGGTGTTATGGTCCTTGAAGGTGAGATCCTCTGACATGATCACTCCCAGGTCTTTGACATTAGTTTTTCGTTCTATTGTGTGGTTGGAATTTGTTTTGTACTCCGATGAGATTTTATTTTCCTCACGTTTTTCCATATCTGAGTAATTGAAATTTCTCATCATTGAACTTCATATTGTTTTCTGCAGCCCATTTAAAGATTTGGTTGATGTCTGCTTGGCAGTTCGGGCTGAGAGTTTGAGGGAAGAGGACGTGTGTACGTGTGGGAGTGAGGTCCTAGGCCTTCTATCTCAGGACTGCTTATTTCACTCGACTGATAACTCATCATGCAACTCATATCGTTGGATCGCAGCTGCATTATTGCTGGAACTCCTAAGTGTGAGCTGTGACTAGTGATCTACCTAGTTAAACACACAGTGTTGGTTTGAAGTGGCTCTAGGCCTTCCTTCACTGCCTCCTCCCCTCCTTCCTCGATTTGGAACTCAGCCATTCGCCTCTATTTACTTATGGTCTAGAGGCGGATCTTGACTGCCCACATAAGTGCCTGGGTGAACCTGTTAGTCCTCCTGCCGGCACTCCACAATTTCCGCCAGGACAAACTAAGATAGCCTGCAGTTACAATATTCCTGCCATACCAGTGTTTTCGTGCATCGAGAAAGCAAAGCCATCAAGCCAAAAAACAAATCCTTACCTAGTGACTTAGTTAAGAACAATTTAATGAGCATTGCAGTACCTGGTCACTTCTTTGGCTACCAGAGACGGCTTTTTAAGTGGGACATGCCAGAGGTTCACCTACAAACATAGTAAGTTTGTGCTGATTTATTTGTGCACAGAGTGAAAATTCGTCTGTCATTCCAAGGCAGGTGTGCTAGAAGTGTTTAGTGCTGTAGGTTTGGAGTAACTAAGCGAGCATCAGTACCAACGTAGGCTGAGGAATGTACGAGGAACAGAAGCCTGGCCTGATGGGTGACCTTGAGATTGGCACTATAAGACTCGCATGCCACTTACACCCATATTGCTTGTGTCTGGTGAGGTGAATGTCCCTTACGCCGATCCTCCTATTCACCGGTATATTTAACTCATCACCATCATCGTCCCAGGACTGCTTGTTTCACTGTCCTGGTAACTCTTCATGCAGCTCATATCGTTGGATCGCAGCAGCACTGTTGCTGGAACTCTTATGTGTGAGCTGTGACTAGTGATCTACCTAGTGGAACACACACAGTGTTGGTTTGAAGTGTGTAGGCCTTCCTTCACTGCCTCCTCCCCTCCTTCCTCGATTTGGAACACAGCCATTCGCCTTTATTTACTTATGGTCTAGAGGCGGATCATGCCTGCCCACAAATGCCCCTATCAGTCCTGCCAGCATTCGACGATTTCTCCCTCATGCTTCTTAAGAATGTGTCTCCTGTGTGCCGATTTGCCTGCTACAAACAAATCTCCAAGTGGTTGACACGGGTTTAGCTAGCACATTCAAGCAGGCTTGAAACCTACACTCCAAGCCAGCCAGGACAAGGGGGTTGCCAAGAGTTACAGCTGTCCTGACCCCTAGCACGTCTACACTGTTCCTGCTATACCAGTGTTTTTCCTGCATCGAGAACACCATGCCAGCAAGCCAGCCCAGTGTTTGGTAACTCTCCATAAGACTGTGGCCCAGTTAATGACCTTGAAAAGACCCGCAGGCCACTGATACCCATATTGCCTTTGTCTAGTGAGGTTGTTGTTGTTGTTGTAGGTACGCCGGTATGTCCGGCCCGGGTCTTCTCCAAATGTTGACCCGGCCTTGGCCCCCTGGGTAGAGGGTGTCGATCATCTTCTTTCTTCATTCTTCTTTCTTGGGGCCCCCCGGGTGGGGAGCGACGTCTTCTTCTTTCTTCTTTCTTGGGGCCCCCCGGGTGGGGGGCGACTTCTTCTTCTCTCTTGCTGTGGGGCTTGTCTTCTGGCATCGGTCTAGTGAGGTGAATGTCCCTCGACCCTCCTTTACACCGCCCATCGCCAGTGTGAAACTGCTGTGCCAGTACTGAGTATAGTTGATGGTCTTGATGACGTAAATCCTGATGAAGGCAGATTTGAAACATACCTTAGTAAACACTCTCGGAAAAAGGAACGAGGCTTCCAGAGAAAGCTTGCTGCAAGCAATACAGGGGGTGAACACCCTCACAAAGTTGTCAGGTTAGATTTCCCTAACAACACTGATCAAGAGAGTAAGTGTAATTGGTTTTATGAAGCTAGTATAGACAACCCAGAGAAAACTATCAAGTTTCTCCATGATGAGGATAACTACGTATTTGTGCCTAATGATTCAGCATTTATAGACAAATTTCTCACTCAAGAATATGCCAACATCAAACTCCGAGCTGCCCCACCTAGGGCACCTAAAGTGCTCATTGTCATATACAACGTCAACAAGCACTTGAATCCTAAATATCTGGTGTCAGAGCAAGTTGCAAGCCCTCGTCGACTTCCCAATGATCTGATATTAGCTGAGTGGACTGGCCAGGGGACCCTGCCACGCTATATTCACTCCCGTGCTGCCCTCAACAGGCGCTATAACATTGCATTGTACAGACCTCCTCAACGTCGATGTTATAAGTGTCAACATTGGGGCCACATTGCCAGGAAATGCCTAGCTAAGTCACACTGGTGTGCAGTGTGTGCCAATGCTCATTCTTCTGAACGGTGTTATGATTTGATCAAACAGCAACAGACTGTTGCTAAACGATGTATCAATTGTAAGACTTCAGGAGTCACAGCAGCTCATGCTGACTGCAGTGTGAGGGCTTCCCACATTGCAGCCAACCACACCTCACCTTGCACCTCCCATTATGACCCCCCCAGACCTACCAGATACCTGGAGTCTGAATACTGGCTCATGCCTGCCCTCAGACAATGGGGTTGAGCAATTCACCCGGGAAGCACATCAACAGAGCTCCATCACGTCTGCTGTCAATACCAGTCTAGCTGAGTCAGCTGACAGTCAGCCACCGCTCAGCTGACCGGGGCTTCACGTCTCCAGATGTTCCTAGTCTTGCTCGTGTGGTATACAATCTGAAGTCCCACATAGGACTACTGGAGAGACAGCATTTTCTCTTGAAGCAACAACTTGAGCAGCACAAAGAAAGATGTGTAGAGCAAACTAATAGCAAGATTGTCACAAATTCTGAAAGCGAGTGTAAGGCTGATGAACAAGGTGGTGGTGGTGTCCTTAATTACGGCAATGACGAACCCAACAGCTGTGTTGATAACCCTACCTGGAGTCTACCTGGAGAGAATTCCAGGGGTCAACGCCCCCGCGGCCCGGTCTGTGACCAGGCCTCCTGTTGAACCAGAGACTGATCAACCAGGCTGTTACTGCTGGCCGCATGCAGTCCAACGTACGAACCACAGCCCGGCTGATCAGGTACCGACTTGAGGTGCCTGTCCAGTGCCTGCTTGAAGACAGCCAGGGGCTTGTTGGTAATCCCCCTGATGTATGCTGGGAGGCAGTTGAACAATCTTGGGCCCCTCACACTTATTGTGTTGTCCCTCAATGTGCTAGTGGCACCCCTGCTCTTCATTGGGGGGATGTTACATCGCCTGCCGAGTCTTTTGCTTTCGTAGGGAGTGATTTTTGTGTGCAAGTTTGGTACTAAGCCCTCGAAAAATTTCCATGTGTATATAATAATGTATCTCTCCCGCCTGCCTTCTAGAGAGTACAGGTTTAGGAACTTCCCAGTAGTTGAGGTGGTTTATCGCACTTATGCGTGCGGTGAAGGTTCTCTGCACATTTTCAAGGTCAGCAATTTCACCCGCCTTGAAAGGTGCAGTTAGTGTGCAGCAATATTCCAGCCTAGATAGAACAAGCGATCTGTAAAGTGTTAACATAGGCTTGGCATCCCTGGTTTTGAAGGTTCTCATTATCCATCCTGTCATTTTTCGAGCAGATGCAATTGCTACATTGTTATGGTCCTTGAAGGTGAGATCCTCTGACATGATCACTCCCAGGTCTTTGACATTAGTTTTTCGCTCTATTGTGTGGTTGGAATTAGTTTTGTACTCCGATGAGATTTTAATTTCTTCACGTTTTCCGTATCAGAGTAATTTAAATTTCTCATCATTGAACTTCATATTGTTTTCTGCAGCCCATTTAAAGATTTGGTTTATGTCTGCTTGGAGTCTTGCAGTGTCTTCAACGGTGGACACTGTCATACAGATTCGGGTGTCATCTGCAAAGGAAGACACAGCACTGTGGCTTATATCCCTGTCAATGTCTGATATGAGGAATAGGAATAGGATGGGAGCAAGTACTGTGCCTTGTGGAACAGAGCTTTTCACAGTAGCTGCCTCAGACTTTACTCTGTTGACTACTACTCTTTGTGTTCTACGTGTTAGGAAATTATAGATCCATCTACCAACTTTTCCTGTTATTCCTTTATCACGCATTTTGTGTGCTATTACACCATGGTCACACTTGTCAAAGGCTTTTGCAAAATCTGTGTATATAACATCTGCATTCTGTTTATCTTGTAGAGCATCCAGGACCTTGTCGTAGTGGTCCAGTAGTTGGGACAGACAGGAGCGGCCTGCTCTAAACCCATGCTGTCCTGGGTTGTGCAAATGATGGGTATCAAGATGGGTGGCGATCTTGCTTCTTAGAACCTTTTCAAAGA
>WNWK01025714.1:0-28238 GCA_009830355.1 Cherax destructor
GTGAGTGGTAGTGGTGTAGGGGTAGTGGTGTAGTGGTAGTGGTGTATGGTGTGGTGTAGTGGTAGTGCAGTGGTAGTGTATGGTAGTGCAGTGGTAGTGTAGGGTAGTGCAGTGGTAGGTGTTATGGTGAGGGGTAGCATTGTATGGCATTGGTGTGTCATGTGTAGTGGCATTGGTGTAGTGGATGTAGTGGCATTGGTGTAGTGGTATGGTATTGGTGTAGTGGTAGGGGTTGGGGCATTGGTGTAGTGGTGTAGAGATAGTGTGTGGTTGGTGTGTGGTATGGTGTGGTATGGTGTAGGGGTAGCAGTGTAGTGGTAGTGGTGTATGGTAGTGTATGGTAGTGTAGTGGTAGTATAGTGGTAGTGGTGTAGTGGTAGTGGTGTAGTGGTAGTGGTGTAGTGGTAGGGTGTGTGGTATGGTGTAGTGGTAGTGGTGTAGTGGTAGTGGTGTAGTGGTAGTGGTGTAGTGGTAGGTGTAGTGGTAGTGTAGTGGTAGTGTAGTGGTTATAGTGGTAGTGGTAGTATGTGGTGGTAGTGTGGTTTGTATAGTGGTATTATTTTATAGTGGTGTGGTAGTATAGTGGTAGTGGCATTATGGTAGTTGTAGTGGTAGTGTGGAAATAAATGGTAAAAAACCGACACAATGGAAAGATAAACACATAAGCAGTAAATGTGATCCTTTATTGAATCGTTTCGCCCCAGCAGTGCTTTATCAGTCACAAACAGATCACCTGGATAAAAGAAACAAGGGTATTTATACAATTTAGTCAGGTGGAGAATGCTGGGTCAGGTGGGGAAAGCTGCATGTGACAGTCTTCAAAGAGTGTGATAGTTTAAAACCTCAGGTAACAAAGGACCTGCAGTGTTCCATTTTGAGTTCTATGTGGGATAGCGATGAAGAAGTTTCTTGGCAATAGGTTCAGCTATGTTGTAGAAGCCGTTGTTCTGGTAGAAGTTGTTGGATATACAAATAAGTGATTTTTAGGATTCTTCGGTATTGAGTGTTGTCTTCTCTGGCGATGAGTTTTGCATTTCTGTAGTTGATTAAATGGTTGTGTGAATTTGGTGTTGAACACGGCTTTCTTGGGTTGTCAGATCTGCTTGCGTACTGGTGTTCTGAAATACGTGTTTGGAGGTCTCTGGATGTTTCCCGACGTATAATTTCTGCAGTCATTACAAGGAATTGTGTATCCCCTGCAGTGGATTGAAGCTTGTCCTGTCTGTTACTGGTAATGTCCTTGATGGTTGTGGATGTGGAGGTAGATACTGGAATGAGGTATTGGAAAAATGTTGGAAATGTTTTGGTAATGGAGTTGGTGGGGGGACTATGTATCGTTTCTCGGCAGTGTCTTCTCTGGGTGTGTTGAAGATGTTTAATGCCCGTCGTCTGCAGTCTCTAATGAAGTGATGAGGATAATGAAGTTTAGAAAAAGCTTGTCAATAAGGACATTCTTCCTCAAGGAACTCACTGCTGCAGATTCTGAGTGCACGCAGGAAAAAGCCTAAATCACCACGTTTAGTCTTGGTGTCGTGGTGAGTAGAAGTGGAAAGATCGTGTTGATTGGTAGGTTTTCGATAGACTTTAAACGAAGTTCAGTCGACTTTGCAGAAAGAACATCAAGGAAAGGAATAGTGTTTTGACTTCTTCTTCTAGTGTGAACTGGATTCATGGCTTGACCTGGTTGAAATTGTGTTGGAAGCTTGTGTTGAAGCATCTGGGAGTAATGATGAGAATGTCGTCAACATAACGGAGCCAGGTGACAGAAGGGGGAAAATAGTGGAAAACGCTCGGCTTCCAGATGTTCCATATATAGGTTGCAAGGACGGCACTAAGTGGGGATCCCATGGGTAGTCCGAAAGTTTCCTGAAAGAGTGATTTTGAAAGAAACATGTAAAGCCCACACATAGTTCAACAAGATCGTGAAACGCTGGCTGGAAGAGGAAGATCAAGTGAGTCATCAATTTTTCTGCAAGAGATCAATAGCTGTGTAGTAGGTACTTTGGGAATGGGATGTTACATCAAGGCTGGAGAGTTTCTTGTTCTTGATGTTAATGTTGCAAATGCGATTGAGAAGGTCACCAGGTGTTTGAGATGTGCTGAACTAATAGTGCCCAAAAGTTTGGAGAGGTGTTTAGCGGGGAAATTTCCCGAGAGTTTGTGGAAGCACTGCCAATTCCCGAGGATATGGGCCTCAATGGGATACCTGGTTTGTGCGTCTTTGGCAGCCTACATTCTGGCAGGTCTGGGGTTGCTGGGAAGGTGTGTAGAAGTTTCTTCCCTTGTTCCAGTCCCTCAGAATCGGGGAGTCTTTTGAAGAAATGTTTTGGTGAGGTTGTCCCCCTTGGTTTTTGTGAGAGGTTTGTAGGTATCTGGGTCATTAAGTAGATTAAGCATTTTGTTCCTGTAATCGTCAGTGTTCAAGATTACGCGCCACCTCCTTTATCAGCGGTGGTAACCCTGATGGTCGTGTCTTCTGTTAAAAGCTTTAAGTGCAATGATGTAACGTCGAGGTATGACTGGGGAGCTGTGTGTTGAGATGGGCTGAGATGATGCCTTGAAGATAGCCTTTTTGGAAACGAGTCATTGTGTCTGTAGTTTTTTGCGATGAAATTGAGGTCTTGTTTGGTTTCGTAATTCCTGTTGCAAATTTGAGGCCTAAGCTGAGGGCTTCAGTTTCTGTGGTTGACAGTGGACGAGATGAAAGATTTTGAATAATTTTTGCATATCCAACAACTTCAACCAGAACAACGGCTTCTACAACATAAACTGAACCTATTGCCAAGAAACTTCTTCATTGCTATCCCACATAGAACTCAAGAATGGAACACTGCAGGTCCTTTAAGTTACACGAGGTTTTAAACTATCACACTACTTTGAAGACTGTCACATGCAGTTTTCCCCACCTGACCCAACATTCCCACCTGACAAAATTTGGGGATAAAACCCTTGTTTTTGAACCAGGTAGATCTGTTTGGATCGATAAAGCCACTGCGTGGGCGTTGTCAAAAAAAAGGATCACATTATACTGCTTATGTTTTATTTTTCCGTAGTGGTAGGGGTAGTGTAGTGGTAGTGTAGTGGCTTTGGGTTTAGTGGTGGGGGGTGGGCATTGGGAGTGGTAGTGGTGTAGGGGCAGTGTAGTGGTGTTCCTTTTCCCATAAACCCTGGGCAGGCGCAAAAACCCAACGGGTCTGCTCCCCCAAACATCACCCCTGCTTGCAGCAACACACTAAACATGCAAAATAATGGGGATCACCCTGCAAATCAACATCCCCCAAATTTCTTCAAAAACCCCGCTACCCCCTTTGGGAAATTGAGAGAACCAAAAACCCAGACATTATCCTCCTCAACAAACAGCAGCCAGACCTGACCAACCATAAAAAACTCCTGGTTACTCAACACTTGAGAAATCCAGAGGGCCCTATAGGGGGAAGGGCCACCCTTTGTGAAGAAGGGGATACAACCCACAACTTTCCATGTCGACGAGGACAGCATCCTAGTTAGGAACTGCTGACCTCATGTCCGGGCCCCAAAGGGGGAACAGGCTACTTTCCTCCCAGACAGCCGTATATAGAGTCTATCCCTTACACAGGTTCCCTCAGTAGAAATGTCCCTGCAGTCCTGGCAGGGAATTTCAATGCCCACCACCCCGCCCTTCACTGTGGCGCCGCCTCCCCAGGGGCGACCTACAAAGGGAAACACCTTCAATCTAATGGCAGCAAGAAATCTATCGCTCCAGGGCCCATTCTTTAAATCATTTGTGGCCCCACCAGGCACACCTGACGTAGTACTCACCAACAGGACTGTGACCTGTTCCACTGTAAAGTCTCCCCAGGCGTGCAACGTTGGCTCTGACCATATCCCTGTCATAATTAAGCTCCAATCTACACCATTCCGCACACTCCACCGCCCAAAACCCAGCCTAAAAACACTAGGCTTCGACCCCTTCAGGGACTGTCTAGCAAACGACCAGACTATTTTCTTCTTGAGAACCAACCCTCCACTGCAATAGACCAGGCGATCACCTCCTCCATGAAAGAATCACTGAGGCCACAGAAGCATGTTGCCAACTAACTACTCCAGGGTCTACCAACATAGCAAACAACCAGGAAATAAAAAAGACAGCATGAATAATTACCAAGCTGAATGTAGTAGACACCTCCACTCAGGCCAGCCACACGGAGGTACTCCAAAGAATGAGAAGGGAATTAATAACCTAACCACCCAGCACAAAGATAAATATGGAAGTATCTTGTGCTTCAAGCTTAACCAGTATAAGCACCATCCAGAACAATTCTGGAGTAAGATCCGTAGACTACTGGAGGCTAAACACTCACCCACTCAACTCCTCACACACTCATTCACTGACGTGGATGGTGAGAAAGTGACTACCTTGCTCGAGGACCCACAAGATCAAGCTAACTTGATGGGTGAGGTGTGGAAGAAAATTCTTCGCACAATGACAGCAGAAGATTTAACAATAGCCACTACCTGTGGGTCAACC
This sequence comes from Cherax destructor, assembly GCA_009830355.1. Taxonomy (NCBI): domain Eukaryota; kingdom Metazoa; phylum Arthropoda; class Malacostraca; order Decapoda; family Parastacidae; genus Cherax; species Cherax destructor. The sequence continues at coordinate 4,508 of WNWK01025714.1, forward strand.
AATGGCGGACGAAACTGGGAAGACTTCCACCCAATACCATCAATCGATACATCTTCCCCGAATCCGAGCACCTTCTCACTAGGCCAATCACCCTCAGGAAATGACCCAAGTCATTGGACGAATGAGAAATAAAGCCCTGGCCCTTTAGGCATAACAGTAAAACAGCTAAAATACCTACCCCATAATTGCAAAACGTCCCTATTAAATATCTTTAATGCTGTCCTGGCATCTGGCCACTTCCTATAACATTCAAAAGCAAAGATGATATTCATCTCAAAACCCAACAAGGACATCCGTAATCCAGAAAACTACAGACCTATCTCCCTACTCGAAGTCGCTGGCAAAGTCTTCAAAAAATCACCTCGTCACCGAAAAACAGTTTGGCTTCAGGTCCAACCACAGAACACAGCATGCTATCAACATCATCTATGATGCGGTGGATAGTCTGAGGAACCAGGGAAACCTGGCCCCCAATTGCAACGAGGGACGTTCACAAAGCCTTCGACAGCCCATGGCATGATGGGCTTATATTCAAACTTGCCGACCTACCAGACCAACTGGACCTTTCTCAGGCTCATATTCAATTTCCTAACAGGCAGACACATCATCCCCAACTTTAATGGTAAATCTGCAGTACCATTCACCCATCAGCTGGAGTACCACAAGGCTCATGCCTTAGCCCCATACTCTTCAATATTTATGTAATGACTTTCCCCCAACCTGAACACAATGATACCATCATCACCCAATTTGCAGACGATGTTATCCATGTATGTCATCCACCCCATATCAGGTGCAACAAAATACAGAAGAGTAATAGAGAAATGAATGAGGAATTATGAAGAACAGCTAACTGGGAGAAAAAGTGGAGAATCACAAATAATCCAGAAAAAGTCCTCATCAGCACCATCAGCTGTCTCCCATCTACCATAGAAGGCAAAGGAGGTATCTCCATAAGAGGTTCACGTGTCGATATCAATAACCCTAACAAGATCCTGGGATACGAGATCGACAGATTACTTCACTCCACTTCTCACATCACTAAAAAAGTGAACCTAGCTAAAGCCCGCCTCGGCCAACTATTCAGATTTAAAGATCCCCCCCCCACATCAAGAAGCACCTCTACAAGATGATGATCAGACCTTTGCTCGAATACCCTTGCATACCCTTATCCCTAACAACTAAAACCAACATGCTGTGGCTTCAACGGGTCCAGAACAAAGCCCTCTGCTTTATCACTGGGGCCAGATTTAGAGACAGAATCAGAATGGAAGACCTGCATAGACAACAGGAAATCGCTGCAATGAATGTCAGGATAGACAAACTGTATATGACATGCAAGAACTCTATGTACCAGATAGAGAAAACCCCCCTCAACCAATAAACACTACCGACTATGTCATCAACACACCTCCCCACAGAACCCAACGAATGACTACAACAAAGAGTTAGATGCTTCATTCACAAGGACAACTACCCACGACCAAGGATCCTGTGTGACCTCCCTGAGAAACCAGAAGAGTGGATACCACCATAACCAACCTACGTCCAACAAAGTAGATAAATGCTCCCCAATTATTAGTGACCTACCTTTACCAAAATACATCTTACAACTAACCTTGTAACACTCACAATCTTCCTACGAAAGGACACCACCTCAGAAACTGCTTGACCAGCTCCGGGCAAGCTACCCAACAACATCGTAAGCCCAGCAACTACCACCTGTTGCAGCAGCCTCGCATCCGACCAACCTCTTGTGGGAGAAAAAAAAAAAAAATGCATTCTTCCAACTCGGTGGCATGCTGGGATACAGTGCCATGCTGGGATACAGTTGTATAACTGTGTGCAGCTGATGGGCAGGAGGCATACTTACCTCATGAAATTAACTCACGAATAACTCTACATACACACACACTTATTAAATTGCACCAAAGTGGTTAGGCCACTTACCTTTAGAACCCCCACCTCCCCTCCCCCTCCCAACCATTTCCCATGTTTCCATCCTTACCCATCTTACCAAAGCTCTGGTCAGAAACCTCGAACCTCGGTAGTGGTGTAGTGGCATTGGTGTAGTGGTAGTGTAGTGGCAGTTGTGTAGTGGCATGTGGTGTAGTGGTAGTGTAGTGGCATTGGTGTAGTGGTAGTGTAGTGGCATTGGTGTAGTGGTAGTGGTGTAGTGGTAGTGTAGTGGCAGTCTTGTAGTGGTAGTGTAGTGGCAGTCTTGTAGTGGTAGTGTAGTGTAGTGGCAGTCTGTGTGGTAGTGTAGTGGTAGTGTGTGTGGGTGGTGTAGTGGCAGTGATGTAGTGGTAGTGGTGTAGGGCAGTGGTGAGAGGTAGTGGTGTAGTAGGAGTGTAGTGGTGTAGAGGTAGTGGTGTAGTGGTAGTGGTGTAGTGGTGGTAGTGTAGTGGTAGAGGTGTAGTGGTAGTGGTGTAGTGGCAGTGGTGTAGAGGTAGTGGTGTAGAGGTAGTGGTGAGTGGCAGTGGTGTAGTGGCAGTGGTGTAGTGGCAGTGGTGTAGTGGTAGTGGTGTAGAGGTAGTGGTGTAGTGGCAGTGGTGTAGTGGCAGTGGTGTAGTGGCAGTGGTGTAGTGGTAGTGGTGTAGTGGTAGTGGTGTAGTGGTAGTGGTGTAGTGGTAGTGGTGTAGTGGCATTGGTGTAGTGGTAGTGTAGTGGGATTGGTGTAGTGGTGTAGTGGTAGTGTAGTGGGATTGGTGTAGTGGTGTAGTGGTAGTGGTGGTGTCATGGTAGTGTTGTGGTAGTGGTGTAGTGGCAGTGGTGTAGTGGCAGTGGAGTAGAGGTAGTGGTGTAGTGGTAGTGGTGTGTGGTAGTGGTGTAGTGGAAATGGTGTAGAGGTAGTGGTGAGGTGGCAGTGGTGTAGAGGTAGTGGCAGTGGTGTAGTGGTAGTGTAGTGGTGGCGGTGTAGTGGCGGTGGCGGTGTAGTGGCAGTGGTGGTGTAGTGGCAGTGGTGTAGTGGCAGTGGTGGTGTAGTGGCAGTGGTGGTGTAGTGGCAGTGGTGGTGTAATGGCAGTGGTGGTGTAATGGCAGTGGTGGTGTAGTGGCAGTGGTGTAGTGGCATGGTATGGTGTAGTAGTGGTGTTGTAGTGGCAGTTGTATGGTGTAGTAATGGTAGTGGTGGTGTTGTAGTGGTAGTGTAGTGGCAGTGGTGGTGTAGTGGCAGTGGTGGTGTAGTGGCAGTGGTGGTGTAATGGCAGTGGTGGTGTAATGGCAGTGGTGGTGTAGTGGCAGTGGTGTAGTGGCAGTGGTATGGTGTAGTAGTGGTAGTGGTGGTGTTGTAGTGGCAGTTGTATGGTGTAGTAATGGTAGTGGTGGTGTTGTAGTGGTAGTGGTGGTGTAGTGGCAGTGGTGGTGTAGTGGCAGTGGTGGTGTAGTGGCAGTGGTGGTGTAGTAGTAGTGCAGTGGAGTGGGAATCATCCACTTATTAAATAAAGTATCAAACAGTACACCAATATACCTAATTACTGCAATAATGTAATAATTTTCATGACCAACATTTTCCCCATGACAAAACTTTAATATCACATAATGTACATAAAAATAAATGGGAAGAAAATACAAATACATGTGAATGCCCTGAATTCTGTTTCCTGTTGGTTACACTGTGTAAACAAAACAATGTACAATGTTACCTCTAACTGCTCCCTTGTGTATGATGCCTTCACAGGTGATGGAGGGGTGGATGCTGTGATCAGTCTCTGAATTAGAAGAATCTGAAAATAATTGACACATTCTAAATTATATGCTTTTAGCATACATTATTTTTATCATGAATAAACCCAGATTAACCAGGTGGTATTCCCACACCTGTACTGTACCCCTAAAACACTGTATTCTACAGCATAATTCATAGTTGTCTCTGTGGGAAAGTGGAAAAGAATCCTTCGTCTGTAAGCCATGCGTGTCATAAGAGGTGACTAAAATGCTGGGAGCAAGGGGCTAGTAACCCCTTCTCCTGTATACATTATTAAAGTTAAAAAGAGAAACTTTTTTTCTTTTTTTTGAGCCACCCTGCTTCAATGGGATATGGCTAGTGTGTTGAAAAAAAAGAAGTAAAAACTGGAAAAATCTGATTGATAAGAATACCCTGTAAGGTACTCTTGACGATAACCACCAAACCAGTCTCATAAAAGACACAATACTTGTCTGTGACCAATATTTAATTAGCCAGCTAATGTTGTTGTACCTTCACCCCTTAATAATAATAATAATACGTAATATAATATCTTTATATACTACAAGTACATGTACAAGGTATACAGGACTAGCTGACATCAATGACATACTACTAGAAAGCCCCTTGTTATGCAGAGTATTTCGGGCAAATTAGGTCAGTTTTGTCCCAGGATGCGACCCACACCAGTCGACTAACACCCAGGTACCCATTTTACTGATGGGTGAACATAGACAGCCGGTGTAAGGAAACACGTCCGATGTTTCCACCCCTTCGCCGGAAATTGAACCCAGACCCTCACCGTGTGAAGCGAGAGCTTTTGCCACCAGGCCACGGGGCACCGTTCATTCCATTATTGTCAATGAAGAGCTAGCATCTTCCTTATTGAAGCTTTGTGAAGTACAGCCATACTTAGAATTTTCGTGTGCCCTTTCCTTGGCTGCAGAAATGACGTGGAGAAATTACAACTAAGGGGCATCTCTGTACTTCCAGTGTATTAACTTTGCACAGGATGCTAGTGTACAAGTTTTTATATGTAAGGGTATTACTCTCCAAATTTACCCTATCATCTGAGATATATACACATTTCAATTCACATCTCCTTCTCATCGACAGAAACTAAAAAGGATGGACATTGGTTGAAGTAATCAGTTGCTAACCTGTGCCCCAGGTGAGTTTTTTTAGGGAGTACAGGATATGTATATAAAGAAGTCAAGGTCAAAGAGAAGCTTGCCTTCACCCACTGGCTAAGTCTGTATGAAAGGAAGGTATGAATCATGAGAGTATGGGCTGAACTATGAAGCAGAGCTGTACTGTGGATAACCTAACCAGACGATTGTTCCACTGTGGCTGTAAAGTGGGGGGATATGATGATATGCAATGTGAAATCTGTAATGTGATGAATGATGTAGTCAACCAAATGGCAAAAGAGGCAGATTCTGTTGGCCTTGACCTTGAAAATAACAAGCTAGTAGGTATGTATACCAATCTTACAGGGCCAGCTATTGTTATCTCATAAGGCTGGGTGATTAATGTGCTCTGAGATACAGTACTTGCTTTTCCATGCAACTGATGAAAAGAGATGGTGATTCTACAGAAGCACTTGAGATGGTGATTCTACAAAAGCACTTGAGATGGCAATTCAACAGAAGCACTTGAGATGGCAATTCAACAGAAGCACTTGAGACAGTGCTAGACATGAGGGATTCACTACAGGATGAGGTAGCAAGGCCAGAGAACCTCTAACAAACTTTCAGTAGATGACACACAGCCTACTCATGAAATTTGTTATCTACACAACTCCAACTTCTGTTGTACCTCAGAAAAGATTCATCCCATTCATTTTTTTTTAGAATGAAACTAGCTATTCTTAAATAATAATAAAGGTGAAAAATCAAAAGCAAGAAGAGGGGGGACTATATACATTTTTTTGAACATGCTGGTGGTCCCCCACCGAGGCAGGGTGACCCAAAAAAGAAACGCTTTCACCATCATTCAGCATGACAGAGGCACACAGATACAACAGTTTAGATGTCCTTCCAAACAGCAAATATCCCAAACTCCTCCTTTAAAGTATACAGTGGAACCCTGAGTTACGTACACCCCGGAAATCGTACAATTATGTAGGTATAATATTGTAAGTGCTTTTGTAAGTGTATTTTTGGGGGTCTGAAATGGACTAATCTAATTTACATTATTCCTTATGGGAACAAATTCGTTCAGTAACAGCACTTTAACAGCCTCCTGGAACGAATTATGGCCGAAACTCGGTGTTCCACTGTATACGGTATGTATAACTGTTTTTATTCTATTTTTTTATTATTTTGGTTTTCTAATGCTATGTACAAGGCATACTTACAATATTACAATTGTTTCAGGGTGTAATACTCCTCAAAACATGGAAATAAGTCACACTGTTTGACCCGTGGCCTGGTGGGGTGCCCTGTGGCCTGGTAGCTAAAGCTCTCGCTTCACACAGCAAAGGTCCTGGTTCGATTCCCGGCAAGGGTGGAAACATTGGGGGTGTTTCCTTACAGTGGTTGTCTATCTTCCCCATCAATAAAATGGGTACCTGGGTGTTAGTCGACAAAACTGACCTAATTTGCCCAAAATGCTCTGCATAAGTGGAAAATGGCAAATGTAATGCCTATATACAAGGCAGGTGACAAGTCCTTAGCTTCGAACTATAGACCAATAAGCCTTGCCTCCATAGTTGGTAAATTCATGGAATCAATAATTGCCAAAGCAATTCATAGCCATCTTGAAAGTCATAAATTTATTAATGAATCTCAGCACGGTTTTACAAAGGGGCGTTCCTGTCTTACAAATTTACTAACTTTCTTCACTAAGGTATTTGAGGAGGTAGATCATGGTATTGAATATAATATTGTGTAAATGGACTTCAGTAAGGCTTTCGATAGAGTTCCACATCAGAGGCTGTTGAGAAAACTTAAGGCACATGGAATAGGAGGAGAAATTTTTACCTGGGTAGAGGCATGGATGACAAATAGGCAGCAGAGAGTTTACATAAATGGGGGCACGTCACAAGCGGTGTTCCACAGGGGTCAGTGTTGGGCCCCTTGTTGTTCACAATTTACATAAACGACATAGATGAGGGAATAAATAGCGACATAAGCAAATTTGCTGATGACACCAAAATAGGCCGTCCAATTCATTCAAATGAGGACATTAGAGCACTCCAGGATGATTTGAATAGACTGATGGAGTGGTTGGAGAAGTGGCAGATGCAGTTTAATATAGACAAATGCAAAGTTCTAAATGTTGGACAGGAAAATAACCATGCTACATATAAACTAAATAATGTAGATCTTAATATTACGGATTGCAAAAAGGATTTAGGAGTTCTGGTTAGCAGTAATCTGAAACCAAGACAACAGTGCATAAGTGTTCGCAATAGAGCTAACAGAATCCTTAGCTTCATATCAAGAAGTATAAATAATAGAAGTCCTCAGGTTGTTCTTCAACTCTATATATCTTTGGTTAGGCCTCATTTAGATTATGCTCCACAGTTTTGGTCACCATATTACAGAATGGATATAAATGCACTGGAGAACGTACAAAGGAGGATGACAAAGTTGATCCCATGTATCAGAAATCTTCCCTATGAGGATAGACTGAGGGCCCTGAATCTGCACTCTCTAGAAAGGCGTAGAATTAGGGGGGATATGATTGAGGTGTATAAATGGAAAACAGGAATTTATAAAGGGGATGTAAATAGCGTGCTAAAAATATCTAGTATTGACAGGACTCGCAGCAATGGTTTTAAATTTGAAAAATTCAGATTCAGGAAGGATATAAGAAAGCACTGATTTGGTAATAGAGTTGTGGATGAGTGGAACAAACTCCCGTGTACCGTCATAGAAGCTAAGACATTGTGTAGTTTTAAAAATAGGTTGGATAAATACATGAGTGGGTGTGGGTGGGTGTGAGTTGGACCTGATTAGCTTGTGCCACTAGGTCAGATGCCGTGCTCCTCCCTTAAGTGAATGTGATTGACCTGACTAGGTCAAGGCATTGGCTTAAGTCGGTGGGAGAATTGGACCTGCAGTGTTCCTTCTTTCTTATGTTCTTATAACAAACGACTTTCTATATAGTATGTCATTGATGTCAGCTAGGCCTGTATACCTTGTACATGTACTTGTAGAAATAGATATTATTATATTGCAGCCTCTCCTCACTTAACGATGGAGTTCCGTTCCTAAGACCATGTCGTTAAACGAATTCGTCGCTAAGTGAGGAGCATACTATAATGGTATAGTAAGTTTGTGTCAACCATCTTTGATGTTGTTTTAATGTCACCTTTGCACCATTTATAACATTTCTGGTATATTTTTAAATGTTTATACAGTAGTGTACAGTGGACCCCGGAAATCACACTGCTCCCAACTCGAACAATTATGTAAGTGCTTTTGTAAGTGTATTTTTGGGGGTCTGAAATGGACTAATCTAATTTACATTTGTCCAGAGAAAATCAGCTCTAATATACATTATTTAGGTATGAATACTGGTCAGAGAGCCCATCGTAAGTCCGAGGCATAGGTAAATGAGTACGTCGCTAAGTGAGGAGAGGCTGTATTATTATTTACTTGGTTATCCTGGGTTCAATATACAGTAGACCGTCGTTTAACACGGTAGTTATGTTCCTGAAAACACCGTGTTAGTTAAAACCATGTTAGACAAACTGAAGAACTTATGGGAAAAATAGGGTTACATTCCTGGGAGCCCCCAAAAAGCCAAACAACTTTTTTTTAGACCAACAGATATTATAAAAATAAAAGTGAATATGTAATTGTAGTTCATTGTCATGATATATTACTGCTTACAACTACAAATGCAATAGAAATAATAGTATTTCTTACCTTAAATTGTGGGTAATAGTGTTTGTCGACGACTGTGAAGAGAGTGGAGTGTTATGCTGTGGCCCTACTGGGCTGAGGTGGATTGTAGAGGTTCTGGTACTGAAGTTGATGGTTGTACTCGAGTGTGCATAAATTCTGTAATGGATTTCTGGGCAATTTTACCCTGCAGTACATTATACAGCTGACGATAAGGTATCACCTGCTCTAGACACCGTTTCAGAGTACTGCTTCTAGATTTGTCAGGGTCCTCCTCAGTGAGAAAGTCTAACTTTAAGTAAGTCAGTCAGTAAATCAGTCAAGTCAGTCAGTAAGTCAGTAAATCAGTCAAGTCAGTCAAGTCAGTCAGCAAATCAGTCAAGTCAGTCAGCAAATCAGTCAAGTCAGTCAGCAAATCAGTCAAGTCAGTCAGTAAATCAGTAAAGTCAGTAAGTAAATCAGTCAAGTCAGTAATTCAGCCTGTGAAGCCAGTAAATCAGTCATGTCAGTCAGTGAGTTAGTCAAGTCAGTCAGTCAGTCAAGTCAGTCAGTAAATCAAGTCAGTAAATCACTCGGTGAAATCAGTAAGTCAGTATATTCACCTCATTCTTTTTAATTGTACAAACTGACACTTGATTAAGGCCATAGGCCCTCACTATATCCACCACACGTGAGCCCCTCTTAAGCTTGCCTAATATCTCAATTTTCTTCGTAACTCCTAGACTTAAATGCTTAAACCTTTTCTTGCCACTTTCAGCAACACTTGTATGCCTACTGGGTGCCATGATTGCTTGGCAGATACAAGATATAGCAATTAAAATATCTAAACTCAATCTTCCCTATGAGGATAGACTGAGGGCCCTGAATCTGCACTCTCTAGAAAGGCGTAGAATTAGGGGGGATATGATTGAGGTGTATAAATGGAAAACAGGAATTTATAAAGGGGATGTAAATAGCGTGCTAAAAATATCTAGTATTGACAGGACTCGCAGCAATGGTTTTAAATTTGAAAAATTCAGATTCAGGAAGGATATAAGAAAGCACTGATTTGGTAATAGAGTTGTGGATGAGTGGAACAAACTCCCGTGTACCGTCATAGAAGCTAAGACATTGTGTAGTTTTAAAAATAGGTTGGATAAATACATGAGTGGGTGTGGGTGGGTGTGAGTTGGACCTGATTAGCTTGTGCCACTAGGTCAGATGCCGTGCTCCTCCCTTAAGTGAATGTTATTGACCTGACTAGGTCAAGGCATTGGCTTAAGTCGGTGGGAGAATTGGACCTGCAGTGTTCCTTCTTTCTTATGTTCTTATAACAAACGACTTTCTATATAGTATGTCATTGATGTCAGCTAGGCCTGTATACCTTGTACATGTACTTGTAGAAATAGATATTATTATATTGCAGCCTCTCCTCACTTAACGATGGAGTTCCGTTCCTAAGACCATGTCGTTAAACGAATTCGTCGCTAAGTGAGGAGCATACTATAATGGTATAGTAAGTTTGTGTCAACCATCTTTGATGTTGTTTTAATGTCACCTTTGCACCATTTATAACATTTCTGGTATATTTTTAAATGTTTATACAGTAGTGTACAGTGGACCCCGGAAATCACACTGCTCCCAACTCGAACAATTATGTAAGTGCTTTTGTAAGTGTATTTTTGGGGGTCTGAAATGGACTAATCTAATTTACATTTGTCCAAAAGAAAATCAGCTCTAATATACATTATTTAGGTATGAATACTGGTCAGAGAGCCCATCGTAAGTCCGAGGCATAGGTAAATGAGTACGTCGCTAAGTGAGGAGAGGCTGTATTATTATTTACTTGGTTATCCTGGGTTCAATATACAGTAGACCGTCGTTTAACACGGTAGTTATGTTCCTGAAAACACCGTGTTAGTTAAAACCATGTTAGACAAACTGAAGAACTTATGGGAAAAATAGGGTTACATTCCTGGGAGCCCCCAAAAAGCCAAACAACTTTTTTTTAGACCAACAGATATTATAAAAATAAAAGTGAATATGTAATTGTAGTTCATTGTCATGATATATTACTGCTTACAACTACAAATGCAATAGAAATAATAGTATTTCTTACCTTAAATTGTGGGTAATAGTGTTTGTCGACGACTGTGAAGAGATGAGTGTTATGCTGTGGCCCTACTGGGCTGAGGTGGATTGTGAGGTTCTGGTACTGAAGTTGATGGTTGTACTCGAGTGTGCATAAATTCTGTAATGGATTTCTGGGCAATTTTACCCTGCAGTACATTATACAGCTGACGATAAGGTATCACCTGCTCTAGACACCGTTTCAGAGTACTGCTTCTAGATTTGTCAGGGTCCTCCTCAGTGAGAAAGTCTAACTTTAAGTAAGTCAGTCAGTAAATCAGTCAAGTCAGTCAGTAAGTCAGTAAATCAGTCAAGTCAGTCAAGTCAGTCAGCAAATCAGTCAAGTCAGTCAGCAAATCAGTCAAGTCAGTCAGCAAATCAGTCAAGTCAGTCAGCAAATCAGTCAAGTCAGTCAGCAAATCAGTCAAGTCAGTCAGTAAATCAGTAAAGTCAGTAAGTAAATCAGTCAAGTCAGTAATTCAGCCTGTGAAGCCAGTAAATCAGTCATGTCAGTCAGTGAGTTAGTCAAGTCAGTCAGTCAGTCAAGTCAGTCAGTAAATCAAGTCAGTAAATCACTCGGTGAAATCAGTAAGTCAGTATATTCACCTCATTCTTTTTAATTGTACAAACTGACACTTGATTAAGGCCATAGGCCCTCACTATATCCACCACACGTGAGCCCCTCTTAAGCTTGCCTAATATCTCAATTTTCTTCGTAACTCCTAGACTTAAATGCTTAAACCTTTTCTTGCCACTTTCAGCAACACTTGTATGCCTACTGGGTGCCATGATTGCTTGGCAGATACAAGATATAGCAATTAAAATATCTAAACTCAATCCATAAACAAAAATAAACACAGCTAGCTCCTAGCAGAGGATGGTCCTACATGCGCATGAACCAGCTGGGACAAGGGTGGTGGGAGTGGTGGAGAGTGGTGGGGGTGGTGGAGGGTGGCAGGGGATGGTGGTAGGTCTCCCCCATTGACTCAATGGTCTAACCCACAGCGAAACTTGCTCCAATTTTTTTCCCCTCCGGCAGACTGAACCGTGTTAAGTTAATTTTACGAAGTGTTATACAAAAATATGCCGCAATTCTTAAATAGTACCATAACCAAAACGTGCCAAACAAAACCATGTTAAACGACGATCTACTGTACTAAGTGTGCTGTAGCTGAATTCAATTGCTATTATCAGGAAATTGTAATGAGGCATCTTCCTGTTTGCTGGTAGGGAAGCTGCTGGTGGAACAGCTCATGGTCTCATTGTTTACTTTTTGCCAGTTAGGCACACTAGTATGCCGGACACATAGTTATCACTTGAGTAGTTAACCATGATACACTGCGCAAACCCTCCTGGTCTTAGATTTTTTTCAAATGTATGAATAGACTGAAAAAGACCCAAAGAGTTGTGCTAAGGTCAAAAATATTGGCAGGTGGTAGATTTGAAGTTATGAAAAATTGTGTGTACCAGTACGTCAGATACAGTGGACCCCGAGTTTCGTAAACCCCGGAAATCGTACAATTATGTAAGTATAATATTGTAAGTGCTTGTGGAAGTGTATTTTTGGGGGTCTGAAATAGACTAACCTACGTGACATTTTTCCTTAAGGGAGTAAATTCGTTCGGTAATAGCTCTTGAGCAGACTTCAGGAGTGAAGTTTTTACGAAACTCGGGGGTCCACTGTACATAGACAGCACTTGCGTACTAGTACAATGGACACAGTTAAATTAAACAGACATTAGCATTTAATTAACATTCCAAATAACTAATTACAACTGTGGTGTCAATGGTATGTTACATATGCAAGTAGGAGACCGTTACAAGCATCACTGTACAGGATCGTGATGGTTAGCTCGAGTCATTGAAAGGTCTCCGACACTGACCTGTGTACGAGTTCAAACCCTGGCTCTACCCGGGGCATGGGCAGTCATGATGTAGACACAAAGCTGATAGAATACACTTACAAATGTCACAACCATCTACCTAACAAGCCACAGCAGAGCTCTTGTTTATTTCTAAAAATGCCTCCATAATATTTCCTCAAACCCAATCCATAACAATGGAATCCTAAAAATAAAGGATAAAAAAAGTCACAATACACAAATAACACGCATATAAGAGAATGAAATGTACAACAACATTTCAGTCTGACTAAAACATTGTCGTAAGTTTCATTGTCCTACGTGCGGGTTTTTTTACGAATCATAAAAATTTTAGAGGGCATAGTGGGCACTTACCTCTACACCTTGGCTGGTGTCATCTGCCACCGAATCTAAGTTGTTGGTAGAGTTGTTGATGTCAGCTGTGGGCTGTAAAAGAACCAGCCTCAGCAGTGACTGGTGATTCAATAGAGCTCGGCAAGCATTCATCACCAACATGCGCAGCTTTAAAGAAAAAAAGAGAACATGAAAATTGCTTGTTGCAATTTTCTAAACTTTATTTGTCTGTATTATCTTATTCTGTAGCTACTTATGGTCCAATGCTGTAGTGAGACCTAAAGTACATGTACTGTACGTACTTTAGGCCTCACTACAGTATTGCTGGCACAAAGAAAACCTCCTGTATCATGCCAAGATAAAACCATTCCCATTACTTAATTTACTACATAATTGTGGACCCCCTGGATTTCGTACAGCTCCCAACTCGAACAATTATGTAAGTGTGTTTTTGTAAGTGTATTTTTGGGGGTCTGAAACGAACTAATCTAATTTACATTCGTCCTTATGGGAACAAATTCGTTCGGTAACGGCACTCGAACAGCATTCTGGAACGAATTATTGATGAAATCCAGGGGTCCACTGTATTGTTATATGTTTTGTACTACCTCACTATTATCAATCTAATTAATGTTAATCACTTCAATTACCTAACTTTTATATCAGTATGCAATAATGTATATAAAATGTACTGCTCCATAACCTGTGTCAATATAGAGTAAGAATTAGGATTAGTCTGCCCGAAATTCCTTGGCATATTAATGACCTTCTTTGTAATTAACATTTTATACAGTCAACCCTCCGTTTTCGTGTTTAATCCGTTCCAGAAGGATCGACTAAAACTGAAATCAACAAAAACTGAAGTTATTTTCCCCATAAGAAATAATGTAAATTCAATTAATCCATTTCAGACACCCAGAAGTATTAACAAAAAATTATTTTTTAGAGATTAAATATAGATTTACATACAGAAAAGAATGACAAATAAATATAAAGCACTAATAACATGTATAAATGAACATTTAACATCACACTTACCTTTATTGGCGACTCTTGTTGGTGTATGGAAGATGGAGAGGAGAGAGGGAGGCGAGTTTATTGTTGGGAGGCAGGACAAAAGGCTTCAATTTGATACTAATATCAGCTCTACGGCTTATTTATCTATCACAATTCATCTAATATGACATAATAAACCATATTAATAACATAGAAACATGATATAAACTCTAGAATGAATAAAACATGTCATTACGAATGTAAGGACTGGTGATAGTGTTGTTGTTGTTGTTGGGTATAAGGGCCACTGACCATAAGCCGTGGTGGTGGTCGGCGGCAGCAGAAAGCCACCACCACTATTCACACAAACAATGTACATAATTTATAAATAAGAAATATTTACACTTTAATTTATAAATAAGAAATATTCACACTTATATAAATAAGAAATATTTACACTTACCTTGGAGGAGATATTGGCAGAGGGCAGCTCTGGACTCAGTGCCCTTATACTCCTCAAACAACAATGGAGGAGTTAAGTTTCGTGTCGTCATTTTTCTATCGCTTACCTTACTTGCTACACGGTTAGTACTACACTTTATCGCTGGCTGGTGCTATAGCCTTTATCGACTCCACTTTGCTACGAATTCTTTCTTTAATTCTATGGTGTTCCTCACTTTCTTTACCAAAGGACTGGCACTAGGAGCTTTCTTTGGGCCCATGGTGGCTTATTTAGCAGTCACACACAATAATCAAGGGCCAAAAACAATGGATTGTTAAGAAATGTTTTGTATGAACTCGCAGGATAATGCTCACTCAACCAGAAACAATGCTACACTGCCTGAGAATGTGTGTGGGAGGTGGGCTTGCGGGCTTTGTATGTGCACTGGGCACTGGACAGGTTCCCTACCATGATTGAAAACGAAGCCAATCACCGAAAACGGAGGTAATATTTCCACAAAAAAAGTGCCCGAAAACTGAAATCACCGAAAACGGAGATACACGAAAACAGAGGGTTGACTGCAATATGTAAACCACACATTGTAAGCTTTGCAAGGAATTATACATTTTCATTTTTATTTTCACACTCTTTAATAAATTTTCATATACTTTTCATATCTTGTATCTCCTCTTATCTCCTATCAAGGGCATTTTTAATGCCTTTAGCTTTTCTTCATAAATCACATTTCTTAGTTTAGAAATTCATTTTGTCATACCAGTATGTCTGAGCTTTTTCTATAATTTTTAATGAGTACCATACCACAGCTACATGTTCCAGTTTTTGTCTAACATGTGTATTAAATAATTATTTTAGTATTTACCATACATATACAGACAGGGCCCACTCATACAGCAGGTTAGGTTCCAGGCTACTCCTGTAAAATGAAACAGCTTTTTTCACTTTTAAATGCATATAAGAGCCTGATAACATATTTACACTCTCATACATTAAGTGAGCAATAGAGCTAGGCCTAAAATATGCATACACAGAACACACATTACTCACCTTAAAATATTTTTGTCCTTAGCTTATAGTGAGTGGCAAATATATTTATATGTTGCAAGTGTATGGAATAGGTAGTAAGTTAGTGAAGGCTGTAAAGAGTTTTTATGAGGATAGTGAGGCTCAGGTTAGGGTGTGTAGGAGAGAGGGAGATTACTTCCCGGTAAAAGTAGGTCTTAGACAGGCATGTGTAATGTCACCATGGTTGTTTAATATATTTATAGATGGGGTTGTAAAAGAAGTAAATGCTAGGGTGTTGGGGAGAGGGGTGGGATTAAATTTTGGAGAATTAAATGCAAAATGGGAGTTGACACAGTTACTTTTTGCTGATGATACTGTGCTTATGGGAGATTCTAAAGAAAAGTTACAAAGGTTAGTGGATGAGTTTGGGAGAGTGTGTAAAGGTAGAAAGTTAAAAGTGAACATAGATAAGAGTAAGGTGATGAGGGTATCAAACGATTTAAATAAAGAAAAATTGGATATCACATTGGAGAGAGGGATTATGGAAGAAGTAAATGTTTTCAGATATTTGGGAGTTGACGTGTCAGCGGATGGGTTTATGAAGGATGAGGTTAACCATAGAATTGATGAAGGAAAAAAGGTGAGTGGTGCGTTGAGGTATCTGTGGAGACAAAAAACGTTATCCATTAGGGCAAAGAAGGGAATGTACGAAAGTATAGTCGTACCAACACTCTTATATGGGTGTGAAGCATGGGTTGCAAATGCTGCAGCGAGGAGAAGGCTGGAGGCAGTCGAGATGTCCTGTCTAAGGGCAATGTGTGGTGTAAATATTATGCAGAAAATTCGGAATGTGGAAATTAGGTGAAGGTGTGGAGTTACTAAAAGTATTTGTCAGAGGGCTGAAGAAGGGTTGTTGAGGTGGTTTGGTCATTTAGAGAGAATGGATCAAAGTAGAATGACTTGGAGAGCGTATAAATCTGTAGGGGAAGGAAGGTGGGGTAGGGGTCGTCCTAGAAAGGTTGGAGGGAAGGGGTAAAGGAGGTATTGTGGGCGAGGGCTTGGACTTCCAGCAAGCATGTGTGAGCGTGTTAGATAGGAGTGAATGGAGACGAATGGTTTTTGTGACATGACGATCTGTTGGAGTGTGAGCAGGGTAACATTGTGTGAAGGGATTCAGGAAACCAGTTAATTGATTTAGTTGGACTTGAGTCCTGGAAATGGGAAGTACAATGCCTGCACTTTAAGAGGAGTCTGGAAAAAGTGGAACAGCTGGGGAGGATAATTCTGGCAGCTTGGATCGAGATGTACGATTGATAGGAGGTGAATGAGATGCATATGGATTTTTACTTTGACGTGCTGTTGGAGTGTGAGCTAGTAACATTTATGAAGGATTCAGGAACCGGCAGGCGGACTTGAGTTCTGGAGATGGGAAGTACAGTGCGGCACTCTGAAGGAGGTGTTAATGTTGCAGTTTATAACTGTAGTGTAAAGCACCCTTCTGGCAAGACAGTGATGGAGTGAATGATGATGAAAGTTTTCTTTTGGGCCACCTGCCTTGGTGGGAATCGCGATGTGTTAAAAAAAAAAAAAAAAAAATGCCTGCACTTTAAAGGAGGGGTCTGGGATAGTGACAGCTGGGAGGGACAATTCTCAGCTGTCGTATATGTATGTGTGTGGTGAAAGTGTTGAATGATGATGAAAGTATTTTCTTTTTGGGGATTTTCTTTCTTTTTGGGTCACCCTGCCTCGGTGGGAGACGGCCGACTTGTTGAAAAAAAAAAAAAAAAGTTTGAAAAGATGAAGAATGGGTATAATTGAAAACCAAGGCATTGACAAAACGCTGTAAAGTGAAGCACTGTAAAGTAAAACTTTAAAGCAAAATGCTGTAAAACAAAGTGCTGTAAAATGGAGCCGCCTGTATTTTAAAACTATCTTGAAATTAGCTAGTAGAACACAAGTATTTTCCTGCTATAGTACTACACTTCAGATTTTTTCTTTATTCACTGCTCTTAAAATTTTATTATGCAAATTTTAATTTTTATAGTTAATCTGTATTAACCCTTTCACTCTTGCGACCCCTGCTCGCAAACTTGCTCTCAGTGTCAAAAATTTAAAAAAAATATATATATATATTTTTTCTTATGAAATGACAGAGAATCTTTTCCCTGTGGTAATGAAACCAAAAGTATGAAATTTGATTGAAAATTTAGAGAATTATGCTCTTGTGAAGTTAGCAGTCTCAAGTGATATTTGCACATCGGCGATTTCATCCACTTTGAGCCCAATTTTGGGCCAATTCCATTGTTCCAGTCGACTATATTCATAGCTATTTCACTAGTACTTCATTTGTTCTATCAAATGAGTACAAGAAACTGCCCATTTACCTATTTCAACTACCCAATAAAGTGATCAGAAATTGGTAATTTGGCCAATTTCATACAAAATTCAAGAATGGCCAATTTCAAAATAGGGTTCAGAATAAAGAATGCAAACATTCCTAGCACTAAAATAACATTTTCTCTGTTCATTAGTCACATCTCCAGGCCCCTCTTATATTACACTTGCTTTCCATTTTGAATTTTTATTCACACAAAAAATAAAAGATTTACTGTTATACAGACTACTACATTATTGTAAAAATGGTATAAATAATATCAGTGCATTTGTGAAAGCATATCAGACCCACCAGTTGATGTGTATTGGACATGTGACATGATTTGTTTACCCTTGAACATCGTCAAAAATTGAACATTTCTGCTATTTTGAGCTCACTTTCAAGCTACTTTTGATCTGTAAATCATTCAAAATCATCTCTATTTCTGTAATATATCTACCATTCTATCAAATGAAACCAAGAAAACAAGAATACAACCATAAATACCATAAGAAAATACACCGCAAAGTCGTTTTTATCCAAAAACACGGTCGCAGTGTTTTTTCTCATCATGTACTACATGCTGCAGGATTATTTTTTTATACTACGCACACTGACCACTCAGATCCATTTGCTCATATGTAGGACTACCAGCTTTCTCCCACAAGATTGGAAGCCGTGAGAATTTTGGCGTAGTATTACGAGACCGACACTGGCTTCAAACCCGTAATATTACGGGACTGACAGTGAAAGGGTTAACAATAAATCCTATCAACCATTCTGTTACTATGTGTGTTCAACTTATCTAAATCCTATTGTGAAATTTAACAATCATCTTGATGCTCAACTTCAAGTAAATTTTGCATCCTTTAAAAACATTTATAAAATTACTTTATGTAGGTCATTTATATGAGTAGATACATCAATGGAGCTATCATTTATATCAATAGATAAACTACATCAATGGAGTATGTTCTTTTCTTTGTGATTACCTACTTGTCGGTACAGATGCAGATTTAAGCTCATGGCATCCCATCTTCAGTATTTAATCTAGCCAAAAAATTTTAAGTTTATAATGGTTATAACACTTATTACCTCCTTAAGTAATCCACTCCATTGGTATAGGTCCCAGGACCGAATTCTTTTCTAATAAATATGTCCTAGTGTTTGCTTACGTGTCTTTCTAAACCAAACCGCTCCATCATTCTACCATTATACACAGGTTTATGTGAATGCATTTACATGTATATCATTCCCACTCAAAAAATTCTTACCTGTTGTATCCTTAGTAACGTAGGAGAAAGTGATAATGGGCTGGAAACATGAAAACTTCTGGAGTAATCCCCAGCCAGAGCCACCAAGGACACCCACACTTGCACACAGGCTGACGTTACACTTAGCCGATCTGTGGTAAGACTTACACTAATTTATTTGTGGAAACTCAAAATATAAGATATAGAGTTGAGTGTAGCTTAATGACAGGGATATGTTCTGAGAAACGTGTCGTTAGGCGATTTTTTCATTGTACGAACATCACAGAGATGTTTGAGGCTGCTGCTGGTGTAACACCCCATACTGTAGTAACTTTTTTTTTATAAGTAGAAAGAGTAAACTCTAGAATAACAATGAAAAGTACAGTACTATAGTAAATACATAAACCAGTAACAGAGTTTTTTATTATCATTATCAAGTATTGCGTACTGCACATAAATGTGTTTTATACTTTTATATGACTGGCAGCGCATGGGACCACAGTCGTATATGCGGTCCATCATTGACCAAAACATCGTCATGCGGCACATGACTGTAGTAATAAAATTATTTATTTGTTTTAAAAATCAAGACATTCACTGCACTGACCACAGGCATACCTCATAATGAATGAGTTACATTCCTGAAACTGGCACTGTGTGTAATTTTGTCCTACGAATTATGTACAAAGTATGCAGAAAACAGTTAGGTTTACAACACCTCCAATAAACCTAACAAAATATTTTAGCCATTCATTTCATCAAAAATAAATATTTTGATAAAATATATTGTAGATGTTGTTGCTTTTTGATCTAAAAATGTATGATGTGTTTCTAATAGAGAAATTAATGTATGGTAATTGAAGTTATGGTCAGCAGAGGGTTGTAGAGTTCAGTATTAATATCACAAAAAATACAAGAAATTCAATAGAGTATTATTATGATGAGAATTATATGAATTCACCATGGGAAAGAGGAACAGAATTCTTCCTCCGTAAGCCATGCGTGTCATAAGAGGCAACTAAAATGTCGGGAGCAAGGTGCTAGTAACCCTCTCTCCTGAATACATTACTAATTTTAAAAAGACAAACTTTTGTTTTCCTTTTCAGGTCACCCTGCCTTGGTAGGATATGGCCAGTTTGTTGAAAAAAATTATATGAATACTTTCATAATACAGTGGACCCCCGAGTTTCGTAAAAACTTCACTCCTGAAGTCTGCTCAAGTGCCATTACCGAACGAATTTACTCCCTTAAGGAAAAATTTCACGTAGGTTAGTCTATTTCAGACCCCCAAAAATACACTTCCACAAGAACTTACAAAATTATACTTACATAATTGCACGATTTCCGGGGTATTCGTTAACCGAGGGTCCACTGTACTATACAGCCTCTCCTCACTTAATGACGGAGTTCCGTTTCTGAGACCACATCGTTAAATGAATTTGTCGCTAAGTGAGGAGCATACTATAATGGTAGAGAGTTTGTGTCAACCATCTCTGATATTGTTTTAATGTCACCTTTGCACCATTTATAACATTTCTGGTATATTTTTAAATGTTTATACAGTAGTGTACTGTACAGTGGACCCCCGTTTTTTGAGGGGTGCGGAAATCGAGCAACTCAGATTTCGAGCACTTTTTTCGGCGAAATTTCCCCCTGGATTTTGAGCATCCACTCGGAAATCGTGTGTATGAGATGCGTCCGTTCGCCTGGCGCCGCTTCTCGCGCGTACCACACTCAGTCTGTCTCTGTCTTTCGTTGAGTTAGCAACACTCCGCGCATTCATCCACTGTTTTTTGTGCTTGTTTATTGATTGTGACTGTGAAATAAGCCACCAAGGGGTCAAAGAAAGTTCAGAGTGCCAGCCCTTTGGTAAAGAAGGTGAGAAACATGATAGAATTCAAGAAAGAACTTGTAGCAAAATCCGAAAGTGGCGTATGTGTGGCCGAGCTCGCCAGGATGTATGGCAAGTCGATATCAACAATCTGTTATATCCTGGCGAAGAAAGCAGAAATCAAGGAAGCTGATGTTGCGAAAGGAGTAAATATGCTAACGAAACAGAGGTCACAAACAATCGAGGATGTGGAGAAGTTGTTGTTGGTGTAGATCATTGAAAAGCAGTTAGCGGGAGATAGTGATGTGGAGTCAATCATTTGCGAAAAGGCAAAGCAGTTACGTGCAGATCTCGTAAAGAAAATGCCTGGAACAAGTGCTGCTGGTAGTGAATTTAGGGCCAGCAAAGGCTGGTTCGACAGATTCAAGAAGCGTAGTGGTATACACAGTGTTGTAAGGCATGGTGAGGCTGCAAGTTCAGACAAACATGCGGCTGAAGAATTTGTTGATGAATTCAAGGAGTACGTAGAAGCTGAAGGATTCCTCCCCCAACAAGTGTTCAACTGTGACAAAAAAGGCCTCTTTTGGAAGAAAATGCCAGAGAGGGCCTACATCACGCAGGAGGAAAAGGCACTGCCAGGACACAAGCCTTTGAAGGATAGGCTAACTCTTTTGTTCTGTGGTATCGCTAGTGGGGGATTTCAAAGTGAAGCCTTTACTCGAGTATCACTCTGAAAATCCCCGAGTGTTCAAGAAAAACAATGTCATGAAGAGTAAATTGTGTGTAATGTGGAAGGCTAACAATAAGGCATGGGTATTGAGGCTAATTTTCATTGAGTGGGTCAATGGAGTGTTTGGCCCGAGTGTGAAGAAATCCTTCCTGGAAAATAAATTGCCACTTAAGTGCCTCCTGGTAATGGACAATGCTCCTGCTCATCCTCCAGACTTGGAAGACCTATTGTTTGAGGAGTGTAATTTCATCACAGTGAAGTTCTTGCTCCCCTAATACCACTCCTCTCATCCAGCCCATGGACCAGCAGGTCATTTCAAACTTCAAAAAGCTCTACACCAAAGCAGTTTCAAAGGTGCTTTGAAGTGACCTCGGACACTGAATTGACCCTAAGAGAGTTCTGGAGGAATCACTTCAATATCCTCAATTGCATAACCCTTACAGATAAGGCTTGGCAGGGAGTGACTTCCAGGACTTTGACCTCTGCAAAATTGAGAAAATTGTGGCCAAAATGTGTCCAAGAGAAGGATTTTGAAGGGTTTGAGGCTGACCCTGAGGACCCTACACCTATTGTGGAATGTATTGTGTCTTTGGGAAAGTCCATGGGGTTGGATGTGAGTGGCAAGGATGTGGAAGAGTTGGTGGAGGACCACAGGGAAGAGCTAACCACTGAAGAGCTGCAACACCTTTAACTGGAACAGCAACAGACCACAGCTGAGGATATTGCTTCAGAGGAGGAGGAAGAGAGGGAAGTGAATGTGCCTTCTTCAGTGATTAAGGACATGTGTGCAAAGTGGAGTGAGTTGCAAAGTTTTGTGGAGAATTATCACACTAACAAAACTGTTCCAAGCCGTGTCTGCAACATGTTCAATGACAATGCCTTGTCCCATCTTAGGCAAATCTTAAAGAGACGCCAGAAACAGAGCTCTCTGGACAGATATTTAGTGCAATAGGGGTCCAGTGCCAGTAAAAGACAAAGAAGGGAAGTAACCCCAGAGAGGGTTTCGATACCTGAAGTCCTTATGGAGTGGGATTCCCCTTCCAAACAATAAACTCTCCTCCCTCTCCCCTCCTCGCCTTCTTCAATACACCAAGTCTTCAATAAAGGTATGTAATGTTTATATTTATTTATCTTTGTTTTCTGTATATAAACCTATAGTTATTCTTTAGAAAATGAATTTTTTGTGAGTATTTTTGGGTGTCTGGAATGGATTAATTTGATTTACATTATTTCTTATGGGAAATATTACTTCAGTTTTCGTCCACTTCGGATTTCGAGCAACCTCTGGAATGGATTAATTACGAAAACCGGGGGTCCACTGTATATTGAAATAAACAGAATAGAGGAAATCAGCTCTAATATAAATTATTTAGGTATGAATACTTGTCAGAGAGCCAGTTGTAAGTGCAAGGAGTCGGTAAACAAGTACGTCGCTAAGTGAGGAGAGGCTGTACTCAAATATGAAATTTTCCTAAATTCTAATGATGCACTTCTCAATCTCAGAAAATGTACATTTTCAAAATAAGAAAAAATATCCATATTTTAAATAGGAAAATCCCTCAAACTCAGAATTTACTGAAAATGAAACTATATTTATTTTTAAATTTTGAATTGTGATTCTCCATAATTTGAACTTTCCTGAATAAAGTAATATTTATAAATTTTAAATCATACAAAATTTTCAACTTAGATTTTTCCAAATAAGAAATGATAATTTCTGAAAAAGTTAATTAGCAATATTTTCCAAAATTCTAAATTTTAATTTGGAAAATCTAATCATCCTTTTCTGAATACAAATAAAAATTATCATGAAGCAATTTCAATCAATAAAAATACCTTGCATACTTTACACCATGGGGTCCCCAACCTGCAGCCCAGGTGCCACATGTGGCCCTTCTAGGAAATGGATGTGGCCCTCACATGAAATTATGAATTCACTATTATGTAGGTTCCACACTGCACAGTGTCAACAAAACTGTGTGGCCCTCATCACACATTTGACCATCAAATGTGTTGAGGGCCACTGCTTTATAACTTTAATTTATATATGCCTGCCCTAGCATGTTTTAAATGATAATTACTCTACATAAATAAGTTTAACATAAAGCCCAACTTACCAATAGCAAACTGCTTAGTGGGTGATGACACAACAGAAGATAGACTTAGTCTGAGAAGACTGCCACCTTCATGAGGTTGAACGTAAACTTTATGCTGAC
>WNWK01025715.1:0-28237 GCA_009830355.1 Cherax destructor
AAAAGAACCCCACCACAGGGGGGTTTCAGCCCTTGCCCCCGGCTTTTAGTCCCCTTTTCAACATGCTGGTTTGGGGAAATTGTCTTATAAAACAGGTCATGATTTATGATCATTCAACATGATCTTTGACTTTGATCATCAAACGATAATCATCTGCATTTGATCTGGGCATTGGGACCAATTAATTATCTAGGAAAGAAATTTTATTAAGCGTAATTATTTACAATTTAAAACATCACTTAAGTGATCTCACGCATTAACTTTAATGTAAATATTGTAGGTACTGTAAATCTATTAAATTTAATTCACATGTTACTAGTTAATTGACATTGCTATTACGTTGACCCCACCACATCACCAAAAAAAACTCATTCAGAAAAAAAATTTGTAAGCCAATCACTTTTTCCTACGGTATCCGAGAGGCCTGCTCTATCTACCTCCTGCCTCATGCTGGTGGGGAATGGGGAAAGGCCTGGGGCCATTTGGTCCCACGTAGGTACCCCCTTCCGGGAGCATGGTCTCTGATACTCTCCCCCAGGGGCCATTGGCCATCTGGTAAGATCGGGCGGGGAACCAGGTGAATCAACCTCCTCCTCCCCCCCGGTGAATCAACACCTCCTCCTCCTCCTCCGGTAATCAACACCTCCTCCTCCTCCTCCCCGGTGAATAAACCCCCTCCTCCCCCTCCGGTGAATCAACCCTCCTCCCAAAAGGGGAAAATAAAAAAAACACCTGTAAAAAAACAGAAAATGACTCAGAAACTCAAAATATCCCTATCCTTTATATGTCTTTTTATCCCCCCTTTACATTTCCAGAATCATTACCCCAAAAACTAGGGACCCAAATAATCGGGGGAATGTACAGGGAAAAACAAAAAACAAAATCACCACATCGCCTGACCTATATTCCAATATCCCCAGCAATAAATAAAGCTGCATGCATTACTCCTCCCTCCCTGTACAGTAATTTTAAACCCAATCATTGTACATTTCCAAAATTCTATAGTACCCCCACTAAGCACAATATATATTATACTCACGCATACAGTTTAAATCCCCCCACAACCCTCCCCCAGAACTTGATACCTGGGAACCCCTGCCCTTTTTCATTTTTAAACCCGGGTTCCCCCATGATTAGTGAAAATATCCCCTGTAAACGGGAAATAAAACAAAAATAAAAAACCCATCTGACAGTAACCAAACATGTCCGTCCCTATCACCATGTCTTGAATTAAGTCCATGGAACCCCACCAATCCGGTTTCGTACCAAAACCATCCCCAAAAAATTTAAAAAACCCACATAAACACACTGCCCAAAAAACCCCCACCCAAATCCACACCCCCTCATCACCAACATACCCCCCAAACCCTCAGTCCCCCCGTCCCCCAGTATAAAGGTCATCCATCCCCCCCAAAACGCCTCCCCAACCTTACCAATTTCAGTCAATCAAAAAACCTACCATACCAAAGCTCCCCATCCCCAACGGTCGCAGCCAACCCCCCAAACCTTTTAAAAAAACCCTTAAAATTCTCCCCCCCGTAAATTTCCCTATGTGAACTAAAAACCTTATCCCCCCCCCACCCACGCCTGTTTCTACATTTTCCGGTACTTTTCCCAGCCAAAGCCCAATTTTTTCCCCTTCCCTCCTCAATCTCCTGACCACCTAAATCTAAACAAAACAAAAACCTTTCCCCAACCCTGCCTCCCCCCCTCCCCAATCCCGTTTTTCCCCTCCCTGTATCCCCCCCCCCCCCAAATTTGCATCCCCCATCCTTCCCCCCTGGCCCCAAAGCCCCAAAAAAAAACATGAAAACAGTTTCCAATATCCCCCCCTACCCTCCTCCTGTAAACCCCTACTGAATAACACTCCCTGGATCTCAGCGCCTGTAAAAAACTGTACATCTTTCCAGATTCCCCTTTCACTAACCAGTCCTCAAAAACCCCCCCTATCGACAAACATATACCAGGAAAAAAAGCTGCACCCTCTAAACCTTGCCTCCGCCCCAAAACCCTCATCCCTTCACCTTTAATTTATGCGGTTCCCTTTAAAAAAATTCTCCCAAAAACTCTACATAATCAAATCCTTTCCCCACCATTCATTCACCTCCCCTTCCCCCCACCCCACCCTCCTCCTTTTCCCCCCAAAACCCCCCCCCCTTAAGCCCCGTTTCACAATCACCAGTCTAAAATTAAAACCCAAACCCCCTCCCTCCCCTTTTCCCTAAAATATCCTTCCCACCAATTCTTCCCCCGATATTTGAATCTCCGCCCCAACTTTTTCCGTCCCCTGCAACGGGGGGGAACACACCAGCCATCCGAATCTCTGTGTGTTTGACAACCCTATGTCAAAAAGTGAGATCACGGCCTCCATGCAGACATACGCCCTCGCCCTTTGCACCCCCACCTGAATTCACCTCTCGTCTGTTTCCCTATCCCCATTATCAATTCCACGATAGTGATTTTTACCCTGCCCCCCCGGATCCTACCTAAAAACATTTCGACTTCGCACCTTCCCGCTTCCGGGGGGTGAAAAAAGCCCTAAACCCCCAACCGTCCGAACCCAACCATTTTCCCCAAAGAGCACCATGGTGTCGTCGAAAAACCCCACGGTCCCCTTATCCCCCCCCTCCCTGTACTCCCCTTCCCCTAATCTTAGAATGGATCTTGCAAAAGGGGGAATCTGCGCAGGGGACAACCCCAAAAACCCCATCTCCCACCCCCCCCAAACCCCCTTCCCTGTATTCTAACCCTGCCCCCCTATAAACCGAAACCCAAACCCTATCCCCCCCAAAACCCCGTCTCTCTCACCTCAAACAAACCCCTTCCCTTTTTTTCTCGCCCCCGGGGCAAAACTAAGACCCTTCTAAAACCATTTAAACCTCTCTCAACTTAAGCCACCTCTACCTGGGATCCTCCCCCCCCGAAACACCCTCCTCAAGCACCCTTTTCAATCTATTTCCCAAAATTTTTGCAAAGATCTTATAGTCTGCGTTCATGACCCCATGGTCTGTAATTACCAACATTTCCTACCTTTCCCTTTTTTACCAATACCCTTCACCCATTCCCATCCCTTTCCCCCTCCTCCCATCCCTCTTCATCCGATTCATCCTTCCACCAACCTCTCTACTATCCCGTGTTCCCCATAAAAATCATTTCCCCGCTATCTATTCGGACTTTGCCTTTACTAATCCCCTCACCACCTCCCCTACCCCTCTTCGCTAATTACCCCCCAAACCCCCCATTCCCCCCAACCTCCCTATCCCCCAAAAAATATTACAAGCCTCCCAAATCCCCTCCCACTATTCAGGTCCTCTAAACCACTTGTCCACGTACCACCAATCGCCTCTGTACCCCAATATTCATTCCCCTCCCATCTGCCTCTCCTCTCTTCCCAAAATTCCCATTGTCCTTCTCCCCCACTCTACATTGCCCTAACACTATTTTGGGGTTTACCCCCAAAACATCATCTATACCCCCCCTTTCCTCCCCCCCAAAATCTCTCATTCTGTATTTCTATCAACCTATTCTTAAATTCAATCTCCCCGAACCCGTACCCCCCTCTCACATAACAACTCTGTAACAGGCCCATATATTGTTGCATCCATATGCCATTCCGTTCCTCTTTTCCAACTTTGATGATCGTATGGCCCGGGTTTTCCCGACACCCCCAAACCCCCCAAATCTTCCCGTGCCCTTTTTCCCATAACCTACCCCCCAAAAAAACTCAACCCTTTTTTCCCCCCAATATGCCCCCCCGGGCCCCCCCAAAAACTAGATCTTTTACATCCCCAAAAATTTTCCTTTCCTGGAATTTCTGTTATGTATCCCCCAAAAAAACATACCTGCCCCCACCCCCCCCCCCCCTCCTTCCTTTCCAACCCCCCTTTTCCCCCGCTAAAATTTTAAAAAAGGGTAGTTTGGGCCTCCCCACCCCGCCCAATTTTTGATTAACCCATTCATCTTTTTCCCCCTAAAATTCCTCCTTCCGCCCCGAAAATTTTTTCTTAAAAAAAACAACATTCCCCTATCCTCCCCAATTGCTTCTCCCCCTTTCCCTTTTTAAACTCCCCCCGCAGACCTTTTTCCTTTAAATGTTAGCAGAAAACAATTTGGGGGTTTCCCCTTTAAAGGGGGGGGAAAACCCCGCCTTCCCCCCTCCTTTTTTACCCTGCTTCCCCCTGCCCTTTTTCTCACTTGCAAAACTCCCAAGCCCTTTTCCCGCCACCCCCGATCTTTTTTTCCTGCCCTCTGTCTGGGGAACTCTTCACTTCAGTCACTCCCCCCGGGCCGCCCCCCCCCCAGGCACCACTTCCATCCTACCCTCCTTTTTTCGCTCTTTTGCCGTGCCCTAAACCCCTGCGTTTTGGGGCTAAAACTTCTCAACACTGCTACCCCAACTCATCCCCCCCCCCCCCTCACCCAAACCTTCACTCCTCCTCCTAAGTACTGGGGATGTCAAAATCCCCTTCCCCCTCCTGGGGAAAAACCTGCCTTTCCGGGGTTCCCCACCCCCGACAGTCCCCTAAAACCCCCTTTTGGGAACTGGAAAACCCCCTGCAATCCTTAACAATCTCCTCCAAATTTGGGCCCAACCTTTTGGACCCCCGGGGTCCCCTTTGTGCTCCATTGGTCTCGTCCCCGGGGGTCCCCCTTGTCCCGCCTCCCCCGCCCCAGCAGCCACATGCCTTGGGGCCCAAAACCTTCCCAAAGCCCTTTTCCCGTCCCATGTACATTAGTTTGCTGGGCCCCAAATTTCCCCGGGCGGAATAAAAGGGGGAAACAGCCCGTTTTTTGGGGGGGGTTTTCCCCCCAAAAAACCCCTGGACCCCCCCCATTTTCCCCCAGGCAGCATCCAATCCGTAACCCCAAATCGCACTGATGCCCCCGGAGTCCATTCAAGATTCAAATGGTCAGTCTCAACCCCAATCCGTGAATCCGGGCCCCCCCTTTTAGTCCCCTTGTAGGCCAGAATGTACTGTATGGACCCTGTCTTGATGGCGGGCGCCCCCCCCCCTTTTACCCCAAATCTTTTAAAGGTTTTTCAAAGACTCTATTAACCCCGTTGAGCGCCCCCATATAAAATCTTTTTCCCCAAAAAATAGGCGTTCAATATTTTTGGGGAAATTTTAGGAAGGTTGCAAAACCCCCGTCACCATATCATACAGACTGTGTTGAGCCTCCCCTCTGCTCCCGTCACCATGTTTACAGAAAATGGGGAATTATAGTTGATCCCCTTAAGGGGGACCCCGGGGGAAAAGAACACCCCCCCCCCGACAAAAAAAGGGTTTTGGCCCAAAATGATAAAAGGGTTTGGGGGGGTTTGATTTCCGGGGGGGCCACTGTAAAAAAAGTATATAAAGATAATTGGAAAGGGGGTTTTAATTAATAGTTACTTTATGATAAAAGGGCAAAAAATTTTTCCCAATGACCTTTTTCCCCAATTTTTAAAAAAAATAGTTTATGGGGTTTTGGGGTTTGTTATAAAAAAACCCGAAATAGTATTGTTTTTCAAACATAATAAAAAAACTTTTAAAAGGGGAAAAAAACATAATCAATATCATCAGTATTTTCCTCATCCCTGAGTCTCTTTTTAAAAAAACTTCCCTTATGGGGGCCCCGTGGGAATTTTTGTTTGGGGGGATGGCACTTTTGTCTGTGAATGTATGGCAGGGGAAAATCCCCCAAAATCCCCCTCTCCCCTTTTTTTACACCCCACTATCATCACAGGTACCCCTTTTTTTATTATGACTAAAATTATAAACCCGTGTTACATGGGCCCCCTTTTTGACAACCCGGCCCCCCTTTTTACACTCAGTATTTCCCCAAATATTACACTTCATTTTTTCTATGACGAGGGGCCCCTTACCTTCACTATGTTCCCCTGTGATTGGAAGCACAACCTTTAGATTCTTTATTGTGTAATTATTAACAACTGCACTCATCAACTTTTTATCATTAGGGTTCGAATTCCCCATTTGGCAAAAAAAAGGGGAAAGTTTTCCATAAGACCCCTTTTTTCCCCTTTTTCCCTTTTTACCCATCAGAAAAAGGGGGTTTCCGGGGGAAAACCAACGATTGATCGCATCCTGGGACAAAACGAAAAAATTTTCCCCCAAATGCTCGGTTTCGGCGGATTTTATATTGTTGTATGTCATTGATGTCCCCTAAAAAAAATCAAATCAAATCCACTTTTTTTCTGAAAAAATTTTTCAAAGGGGGGTTTTTTCATTTTTTAGTGTTGTTTATACTTTTTTTGAAAAAAGATTACAAGAAGGCCAATGAGCCAAATTTTTTCAGGCAGTCTTATAATGGATCTTACTCTATAGTGAAAAAAAATTGTACTGGTATTAAGTTTAAGTAATTGTAGTGATTAACTAGGTTTAAAAAACTGGGGTATTTTAAAAAATTTAACAATTTAACAATTAGTTTAATAATAATGGTGCCGTGTAGGAAAGACATTTTCTTAATTGGATGTCTTGGAAACTTAGAAAACTTGGAATTTAAACAATAGTTTTTAAAATTTTGGGGTTTCAGTCATGTGCAAATTAAGGGGGAATCACAGATATCAATAATGTATTTTGCTGTGGATATGTCAAGAAAAAGGGTTTTTTCATGGGGGTTTGCTAGGTTGGGTGCGAAGTGAGAAAGTTTTTTAATGGTTTTTTTTAAAATGGGGGTTGTGTCTGCAGTTCTATTTTTCAGGCGGGGGGTTTCCCAGTTTTTGGGCCCCTTTTTTTCATTGATTTTTGTAAAAGTTTTTGTATAGATTTAGGTCTGTAAATTTTTTAATATCTTTATAAATAAAGATATATTATTATTAAATTATTAGTTTTTTTCCCCTTCTTGTTAACATTTTTAACGGTGAAAAACAAGTCCATCCCCCCCCCGGGGCCAGGGCCCCCTGGGCCATGGCCACCCCCCAAAAAAGCCTAAAAAACCCCGCCCCTTTTCAAAAAAAGAAAAAGCCTCCAAAGCCTTATCTTACATCCCCTCCCAAAAAACGCCAAATAACACATCATTATAAATTTAAGAAGTTCTGTATATAGTTGAGTCAATTACAGATGCATAAGATTTTTTTTTTTTGGGAATTCAGGTGGTCTTTTTATCAATTAAATTTTTTTGGTTTAGGAAAGTTTGAAAAATGTTTTTTTTTGTTTTGAGATTCCCCAACTTGATTTATCTAAATTTGAGTTTCATGATCCTCTAAAATTTTAAATTTTAAATTTTTTTCGGGACTGTATTTTTAAAAAAAAAATTTTTTATTAAAAACTCATTTTTTTTTATATCAGTGTGGGTTTTTTGTTCTTGATGTTACAAATGTTCGTTAAAAATCTACAACCCATTTTTTAAAAAAACAAGGGCCCAAAAAATTTTTCCCCTTTATCCATTAAATTAGATAAAAAACTCAATAAAACAAAATTTTATATATGATATAATAAAAGGGGAAAAATAATACTTTTAAATTTTTTTTGAAATTTTTTTTTAAATTTTAATTTTTTAAACAACTTTTAAAAAAATTTTTTTTAAAATTTTTTTTTAAAAATTTTAAAAAAAATTTTAAAAACATTAAAAAATTTTCTTTTAAAACAATGACATAAAAAAATTTTTATTACAATTATAATAGAAACCCCCCTTTTTATATTCGTATTCTATGTTTTTATTTTTTTCGTTTTTTTTAGAACATAATCCGAAAATTTTCAATTTTTTCAATGTTTTTGTATAATAAATGATATATTTAGTAACCTCTAGTAAACACAACAGTTAAAAAAATATTTATTCCTTTTGGGGTTTTTAAAATTTTTACCCCAAAACTTTTTGGATGTGGAGTGGGCCCGTGGAATACTACATTCTTGGTGTGAAAATGTGCTGGGAAACATTCCCCCTAGAGAATGCAAAAATAGGTTTTTAAGGGGGGAGTATGGCCTGTAAATTTTTTTTTTTTTGTTCCCGAATTTCTTTCTTTTTTTTTTCAAAAAGGGGGTTTCCTCAAATATTTTTTAAAAAAAAAATTCAATAGGATATTTTAAACAACAACTAAAAAAAAAAAAAAACATTTTTACTGAAAATTTCACGTCAGGATGTTTGGCAGGATCCGGAGCCTATATGTCACTACATAAGGTTGTTTTGGGACTTGTACCGAAAGAACAATGCTAATACGATTTTTTGAGAACGCACTTTCCTGTAAACATCTTATCTTTATTCCACAAAATAAAGCATGTAACTGTTTGAATGTTGAAAAAAATCTCCCCTTTTCCTCCCAAATAAATCCCAAAATATTTAGAATATTTCCAAAAGTGCGTTCTTAAAAAAAGAACAATCATTTTTTTACCATTCCTGTGAATATTATTTCATTTAATCAAACAGTAAAAACTCCACAAAGTAAAATAACTCAATAACTTACTCCAGATATTCCTTGGGCGGCGGGCCACCTGCCTCGGGAAATTTTATTTTTTCTTCGGAAAATCACTTGTGTTTCAATTTTTTCCCTTTTAAAACAAAAAAAATAGTTTTTTTACTTAAAAAACCGTTTTTCTTTTATTCCCCAAGGCAAGAGACCACTTATTAGGGGCCTTTTTTATTCATGCTGGATAGACGTATTTTAAAAGGTTTTTATTTTTTATTATGCTGGCTATGGGCCTGTTTTATATTTATATATTGTTTAAAACTATTATGGTTCCTTGCCACGTTTCCTCCTGCTCCATAGGTTTATCAAAATTCCCTTTTTCTTAAAACTATGTGGTTCCCCTCCCTATATCGTTCGCTGAAACCCTTCCTAACTCTCTGTGGCTGAAGAAGTGCTTCCAACATCCTTTGACTCATCTGAGTCTTCAGCTTCCAGTTGTGTCCCCTTGTTTCTGTGTTCCCTCACTGGAACATCCTGTCACTATCTACCTTGTCGATTCCTGCAGTATTTTGTATGTCGTTATCATGTCTCCTCTAACCCTTCTTGTCCTCCAGTGTTGTTAGTCCTATTTCCCTCAACCTTTCTTCATATGACATTTATCTGAGCTGTGGAACAAGCCTTGTCGCAAACCTTTGCACTTTCTCTAATTTCCTGACGTGCTGACCAGGTGTGGGTTCCCCAGACTGTTGCTGCATACTCTAGCATGGGCCTGACGTACACGGTGTACAGTGTCTTCAACGATTCCTTGTTAAGGTAACGGAACGAACGCAATCTTAGGTTTGCCAGTCGCCCATATCCTTCCGCGTTAACTGGTTGATATGTGTTTCCGGAGACGTGCTTGGCGTTATACTCACCCCAAGGTCTTTTTCCTTTGATGAGGTTTGTAGCCTTTGTCCACCTAGCCTGTACTCTGTCAGCGGTTTTCTTTTGCCCTTCTCCGATCCTCATGACTTAGCATTTGGTGGGGTTAAATTCGAGAAGCCAGTTGCTAGACCAGATGTCAAGCTTGTCCAGGTCTCTTTGAAGTCCTGCTTGGTCTTCATCCGATGTGATTCTCCTCATTAATTTCCATCATCTGCGAACATAGACACTTCTGAGTCTATTCCGTCCGTCATGTAATTCACATATACCAAGAATAGCACTGGTCCTAGGACTAACCCCTGCGGTACACCGCTCGTCACCGGCGCCCACTGTGATACCTCATCACGCACCATGACCCGTTGTTGCCTCTCTGTGAGGTATTCCCTAATCCATTCCAGTGCCCTTCCTGTTATACACACTTGGTCTTCCAACTTCTTTACTAATCTCATATGAGGAACTGTGTCGAAGGCCTTCTTGCAGTCCAGGAAAATGCAGTCAACCCACCCTTCTCTCTCTTGCCTTACCTCTGTTACTTTATCATAGAACTCCATTAGGTTTGTTAGGGTGGCCCGGTGGTCTGGTGGCTTGAGCTCTCGCTTCACACACGGAGGGCCCGGGTTCGATTCCCGGCGGGTGGAAACATTTCGACGTGTTTCCTTACACCTGTTGTCATGTTCACCTAGCAGTAAATAGGTACCTGGGTTGTTAGTCGACTGGTGTGGGTCGCATCCTGGGGGACAAGATTAAGGACCCCAATGGAAATAAGACAGACAGTCCTCGATGACGCACTGACTTTCTTGGGTTATCCTGGGTGGCTAACCGTCCGGGGTTAAAAATCCGAAGAAATCTTATCTTATCTTATCTTACACAGGATTTGCCTTCCCTGAATCCGTGCTGTCTGTCGTTGATTATCCTGTTCTGCTCCAGATGCTCGACCATTCTTTTCCTGATGATTTTCTCTAAGACTTTGCACACTATACACGTAAGTGACACCGGTCTATAGTTTAGTGCCTATTTTCTGTCTCCTTTTTTAAAGATGGGGACTACGTTAGCCTTCTTCCATACCTCAGGTAGCTGCCCAGTTTCAAGGGATGTGTTGAATATTATGGTAAGTGGCACACTCAGTACCTCAGCTCCTTCCTGAAGGACCCACGACTGGGTTGGGGCAACAGTTGGAAAAACAAACTCAGGAAGTATTATTACTGGGAACATGTCTTAAGGTGTGTCATAGCTGTTATTACACCAAGTAGTCACCTTACTACAAGTAAGGTCATAACAAAGATATACCAAAACAACAGTAAGCACTAAAACCCCACACAAGAATGTGCCATAATAACACCAAAAAAAACCTAACTACCCTATAACAACGAAACTTCAAAAATAAAACATTAAACTTACAAACAAAACATTAAAAGCTCCGTAAAACGGTAACCTTTATACCAATCTTAATGATGCATACAAAGCGTTGTCAATACAACATTAGACTGAGACATAAATGCAACATATAATACAAAAATAGCGTTACATAACTCCTAACCTCCCACAATGCCAAAACAAACTTAACCCACACAAACTATGTAACCAAAAAATAAAGTTTTTTTTTTTTTTTTTACAAAAGTCCGTCTCACAAATAAAAGATCCTAAGCATTCCAAATGAAAGTAACAAAACAAAACAGTGATTATGGATCCTATAAGATCTGCAAAGCAATTTACACATAGTACAACAAAACATATATTAGATCCTATCCAACATGTATACACAAAAAAAACACACAAAATATACCTAACTGAAACAAAACATAGAAACCCCAAAAGGGTTTTAAAAACAATGAAAACCCTAAACCTACAACTAAAACCCGTGATAATGTGACCCAACAATAATAATGATCCTAGGCACACACACATTGCTTGCAAGTCATATAAACTTTAGTAAAAGGAAACCCGTGGCCTGGTACTAACACCTCACGGTGATAAAGTCATCGGATCAGTCACATCCAGTGTCTATACATACATAGAAAGAACTGCATTACATCTTCTCATATTAAAATACGAAGAATATTGCCTGATAACAAGCCATGAAAAGGGAATAATAGTATAAAAAAAACTTTAACCTCTTTGAAAAGAGGACCATAGGAAAAACCAATATATAAACACTTATGGCACACACCTGGCCCCCAAGTAAGGCAAACCCCTTTTGGTAAAAACCCTGAAACCCAAAAAGGACAAAATAGAACCACCCAAAACCTCCCTTACCCCCGTCCGAGTCACCAAACATACCACACACATACTCATCCATAAAAAGAAAAACCCTACCCCTTTCCCCAAGGGAAAAGGGTGAGTGGATGACCGGAAACCCCGAGAAACCATCCCTTCCCCAACCCCATACATAAACCCCACGAAACAACTTTACACCTAACCCTTCAACCCCCACACCAGAGACCAACCCTTCCTTGAAAAACCCCAGAAATATAGCTCAGAGTTAACCCAGCAATGACCCCATTGACAATTGCCTATAACCCTCAGAAAAACCTATCCCACACCCTCCCATACAACTCCTGGTTCTTACACTTAGTCCTATAAAATCTTGCTGCAAAGCCCTAATCCTAACATCACCCCGAACCTCCCTCATACTCCACGAAACATAAATATAATCCAATACCAAATACATCACTACACGCTTCACATCCTCTGGGCACCCCACAACATCCAGACTTAAACATCTTAACACTGATAAACCGCCCCCCACACCTCGGATGATCCCTAAAACCATTCCTCACCCCTCAAGACCCCACAAAAATATACATGGAAAGCCGTATCCCATAACCCACAGCGCTGACAAAACCAATCGCCTGATAGTCCCATCACGAAAAGCTGAGCCCTAGACGCCAATATACCATGTAAAAACCTAAAACCAATCTCACGTACCTTAGGAGGCAACTTTAAACACCTAAACCAAAACCACGTGACATTCCAGTCATAACACAGATAAACCTCCATACCTAAAACCTCCTTTTCTCGCCTTCCACCTTATCTAACCTCCCTACCTTCACCTTACCAGGATCTGGAACCACCAAAAGATACCTTAAAATTGCCTCACAAAACAACAAATTCCCACCCTTCCACCATCTGAGAACCTCACTCATTACCCTCCCCACTCTCACTCCTCGAATCCCACCTCGTGCTAGGTATTCCTGCCTAACATATATGCCCATCAAACGTCTCTGCAGTGGTATCAAACCTACCCTTTCCCCTTCGATACCTTAGTCATTACCACACCCCTCCCTAACCAAGCCTCCATAACCCCATATAAACCTTAATACCCGACTTTGCAATCTTAACACATCGTCCTCCACAAGGGGTATACCGCAGCTACATACCACAACTTACTGTATACTAAGGAATTAACAACTACAACCCTCTGCAAGAGAGTGACCTCTCCAGGCCGCCACCCCCCCATCCTACCCAGAGCAGCATTAACCACTGCCGAGGAATTCATCCTCCTGCGCAACACTCGCCTGAGTACAAAACCACACACCACATATCCTTTACCTATCCACTATTGGCCACCCAAAACCCTGACCCAACGCCCCCCCTACCCATTCCCCCACCTCCAATAATTTCGATTTTACCCTATTCACCTGCATACCAGTGGCCAAACCAAAAACCTCAATTATCCTATTTACATTACCTAACCCCTCCATTGTGCCTACTAAAATAGTGGTGTCGTCTACATAACCTATAATACCCGTTTCTGCCTCCCCATGATTACTCCCTTCCCTCACCCCTTCTGACACTACCCTGAAAAAGGGTCCTGTAACACGCAAACAGGAGCTGTGACAAGAGGCCCCTGTCGCAGCCCCCGCCCCAAACGCCCTCAGTCCCCAACCTCCCATTCACCTGTACCCTCAAACGTGCATGCTCTTACAAAGTGCGGACCCAACCCACGACCTCCTCCCCAAACCCCTGCCGTAAAAGCACCGCCTGCAACATATCCCTATCAACACTATCAAAGGCCTTTTCCCAATCAAGCCCTAAAACACCCCCAGCTTTTCTGCTGTCTAAAAAAACCCTTGATCCTCCGATGACCCTCCTCATACTTCTCCCTGGTACCCCATACTGACCCTCCAGTAAGCTCTCCAAAACTCCTTTCATTCTATTAGCAAGAATTCGTGCAAATATCTTATAATCTGCACACATAAGTGTGATTGGCCTATAATCCTCAACCATTCCATGCACGATTTTTCGCAATAAAACTACATTACCTATTGACATATCCCGCCAAACTACCTTTCAATTTCATAGCATTAAACAGCCTAACTAGCATCCCTCGCAGAACCTCCCAATATACTATAAAAATCCCCAGAAATCCCATCCAGGCCAGGGCCTTGCCCAGGGCCTGACCTTCACTGCCTGCCAAACCTCCTCCTCAGTTATAGATCCTTCCATACGCTCTCTATCTCCAGCCCCTATCCTCTCTACTATACAATCTAAAATTACATCCCGGGATACCCCATCACTTTTCCCCTGACTCATCTTACACTCAAACCAAGCATCCGCATAATAACTCATGGCTTCCGTGGTACGAAGAATCTGCCCCTTCCGATACCCACGGCACTCCTCAGTTACCCTCAGAGACATGACCGTCATATCTCTTCTCCGGTTCTGAAAAGTACGTAACACTAACGCAGAGGGCTTATCCCCCCATAAAACTTCCTCTAAACCTCCTCGTACCCTCAGAGCATGAAAATTTTCATTCTGCAACTCCCGCAATCGTGACCGCAGATGATCAATTTCAGCTAGGGGATACCGCCCTCCACTCTCATAACAAGTCCTCAATTGCCCCTCTAGGTACCTCAACATTCCCAACCTTTGCCTCACATCTTCCCTACCCAGTTGCCTATAAAATTCCTGGATTGCCACTTTAGCTGGCACACTCCACCATTCCACTATATCACTAATCCCCTTCCCATCGTTCCATACTCGTTCCCACCAATCCGCAAAAACCTCCCTGTGATCCAACCCCTGCAACAACCTCACATTTAATTTCCAATACCCGGAATATATCTTCACTGCCCCAGCCCATCCCACCTCTACCAACACACCCCTATGATCAGAAAAAACAAAATCCTGACATTTAACCTCACCTACCTGAACTGCCCCTGATACATATACCCGGTCCAACCTAGGTGCATAACCCTGTTTAATATAAGTGTGATCCACATGCCACCCTCCTCCCCTAACCACATCCTCCACACTAACCGCCCTCAGCACCTCCCTCAAGCTCTGCAACAAACAACCCGCCCCTCAAGGTTCCACATCCCTCCCTCTAATAATGCAATTCCAATCCCCGGCAATTATCGTAACCAACGGTAAACCTCTCAACACATAAACCAAATCATCATGTACAAAATCATCCTTTACACGGCGATTGGAAGTCGCCGGCATATATACATCAATGAAACACACCTGTATATCTCCCCAAACCCCGTCCACCCGTACTATCCTACCCCCACTCCCCTCCTCCCAGGCTTTTAACTTGAAAGGGCTTGTCTCATGTATACCCACCATCACCCTACCCTTGAAATGCCCCGAACTCCCAGTATAACACTTATATCCCTTCAAACACAAATCCCTACCACACCTATAATTATGCTCCTGGAGAAAGCATACATCCACATTCAACTGTCTGAGCGTCACCTCAATCCATCTCCTCCAAACTTCCGCCTGGAGCCCATTAACATTTAAGTTGAGACACCTGAATAGGTCAAAGGGGGTTTGCCACTTCGGCGCACAGACCCTGTCACAACTGGCACAGAAACCCCACTTTGTGCCCTACCTCCTTTCACTCCTGTCCCACTTTTCTTTCCCTGGGGCACAACCTTCTTTCCCTTGACAACATCCCTCCAGGCCATTTTAGAAGACCTTTGGCCCGGGGTTATCTCATCATCCTCAGAATCCCCACTGGGCCGCTTGCAGGATGCTTCCACACATTCCATCTCCATATTACCTTCCTCCCTATGCACCTCCACCTCAGCCACCACCACAGGCACAGAGTCAACAAGGTCCTCTACCGGACATATCTCGCACTCCGGACGCTCCGAAACACCAGATGAGTCCTCATCCAAGCCCAAAACACCCGCCGGCGACGGGCTCCCAAGGAGGCTCTGGATGTCCTCGAAACAAGGCCTCGATAACTCAGAGACCACCTCCAACAAGTCACCCTCCATGGCAACCTGGGAACACTCCTGCTCCTCTTCCTGCGTTGTTGTGGGTAAAGTCAAAACGGCCTCCTCCGCAGCGTCAACCGCCTCACTCCAACTCCAAGGGACATCCTCAGTATCAAGGACCTCAGCCACATCCAACTGTACACTCGTCTTGGTCATTTCTCTCAGGTCCGTCGCAGTACGATAAGTCCCATCATCTCGACGTCCAGGTTGCCTCTCCCTGCGTTGATCACACGTAGCCGCCATATGTCCCGGGGCACCGCAGAGCTGGCACGTCCTCACCTGTCCAGCATACAAAACGTATACTTGAGTACGAAACTCTTGCATCTGAACGTATGACGGGATAGGCCTCCTCAAAGTCATTTTGAGGGAGTATGATCCCGCCAGCATGCCAGCATAAGTTCCCTGCTGCCACCGACCAACATTAGCTACATGTATAGTCCCATACTGGCCGAATACTCGCCGAACATCAAATTCAGCAGCCTCAAACGGGAGGTTCTTCACGTGAATCCAAGAGTAATGCGCGGACACGTCACGCATACGCACCTCCAATCCCGAGTTGACGACAATAGGCTTGTCCTGAAACTTGTCCACCACTTCCTCATACACACCAGTGGAGTTGAACTTGACGAAAAATCTGGCTGATCCGTTCAAAGAT
This sequence comes from Cherax destructor, assembly GCA_009830355.1. Taxonomy (NCBI): domain Eukaryota; kingdom Metazoa; phylum Arthropoda; class Malacostraca; order Decapoda; family Parastacidae; genus Cherax; species Cherax destructor. The sequence goes on from WNWK01025715.1 coordinate 16,148, forward strand.
ATGCCATAAATGGCCTCAGTCGATATTCCGAAGGTGTCACGTAGAACCAATGGCAAGATGATCTCAGCATTATCAGGATACACAGCACCTTTAATCAAGTCCACACAGACAGTGTTGACACGTCGCCGGTATGTATCCGCCATGATGGTGAAAATAAAATTTCACCTAACCTCCACCAGGGGGACAACTGAGCTCACCCGCGCATCACCAAGGCTGGGGAGCAACTCAATATTACTGGGAACATATCATGAAGTGTGTCATAGCTGTTATTACTGGGAACATGTCTTGAGGCGTGTCATAGCTGTTATTATTGGGAACATATCATGAAGTGTGTCATAGCTGTTAATAATGGGAACATGTCTTGAGGCGTGTCATAGCTGTTATTCGTACGTTTTATACTCCGATATAGTTTTAATTTCCTCACGTTTTCCGTATCGGAGTAATTGAAATTTCTCATCATTGAACTTCATATTGTTTTCTGCGGCCAATTTAAAGATTAGGTTGATGTCCGCCTGGAATCTTGCACTGTCTTCAATGGAGGACACTCATGCAAATTCGGGTGTCATCTGTAAAGGAAGACTCGGTGCTGTGGCTTACTTCCCTGTCTATGTCAGATATGAGGATGAGGAACAGGATGGGAGCGAGTACGGTGTTTTGTGGAACAGAGCTTTTCACCATAGCCACCACAGACTAATTCTGTTTACTACTACTCTTTGTTAGGAAATTATAGATCCATCTACCAACTTTTCCTGTTATTCCTTTATCATGCATGTTACGGCCCCCTACCTAACAATGGTTGTTAGGTAGTTACCTTACCGGCGGCAGTCAAGGAGTTACGTCATCAGACCTGATGTTTGACTGCCGGGCCGGCTTGACTGACAGTGCTAACGAGACTCTCCTATACACAACACTGGAGAGTTCACCAGCTCCCTGATACACCTAGGGAGTGTCAACCAGACTCTCCCACATATAACATCGGAGAGTTCAAGACTCTCATACACTACTGGAGTTCGCCAGGCAGACCTGCTTGAGAGTTGCAGACTTTCGCAGTGTGGTGCTGGTGACAGGTCTACAGTACTCCAGTGCTGAGAGAACTGGAAGCTCTATCCTCTCTAGATCGTGTTACTCGAAAGCAGCTTTGTACTTGTGATGTTTGCAAGGCCAAGTTCAGTGTTGGTGTTCTCTTCCTGCTTGATATGAGGACACTGTTATGAGGAGAGCGGCAAGTCTGGTCACCAGAATTACCCACTGGCTTTCATCGTACCTGCGACTATGTACCTGAAACTATGTACCTGAAATTATGTACCTGAAGTGTCTTGTGTGACACGCGGTGCAAAGGCTTTACTTGAGAATGTGTTCATGATACAGGGGGCTTGCCATGTGGCACAGAGGTGTCGTGTTACACAGCGAGGGAGTCTTATGGCACAGAGAGAACGGGTGTCGTGGAACCCCGTAGGCATGCCATAAGACAGAGACAAGGGTGTCTGAGGACACGGTGGAGAAGGCGTATCATGACAAGGTGTGGTAGTGTCCTGCGTGACACTTGTAGACGGCAGCGACTTGACATTGCTCTAAGTTATGATTTTACTTGTGACTTTTATCTTGTACTGTGATTTTGTGTAAATATGTTTTTACACAGATTATTAGCTTATGTTTTTATTCAGATTATGTTTTTATATTAATAAATATAATATATAATAAATATCTGAAAAATGAGATTTTACTTAGTATCCCAAACAGTCGTTTATTACAAATGGTTATTTTATTTGTAATAACGCATTTTGTGTGTTATTACACCATGGTCACACTTGTTAAAGGATTTTTTCAAAGTCCGTGTATATTACATCAGCATTTTGTTTATTAGAGCATCCTGAACCTGATCATAGTGGTCCAGTAGTTTGGACAGACAGGAGCGACACATTTATATTACTAGAAAAGTTGTGACTGTCATTGGATCTAAGTCAAGGATCCTTCCTGCATCAAAATTCAGAAGCATATTACTTGTAAGGATAATTCACAATATTTATGGCGTGAAGGACGAACGCATTGACTGTATTGGGATGTGAACCACCAGACGACCCTTTTGAAGGTGAATAACGATGCAGAATTCTCTCGACTGGTGATGTCTTAATAAGATATGACATTCGTCACCCAGCTCTCGCAGCAGCAGGTTGTCTGGTGCTGGCCTCTGGTGGTGACAACAGAGAACTTGGATATTTTCACTACAAAATGGCGACGCCGTTCAGATGGAGGATAAACACTGTATGTATTGAGTTGGTAAAAGGGGCTGTGTACCCTTCGACGGCAGCTGTTATCTTGCCCACCGTTCTATGAGACGCTTATGGATTAGATAATGAAGAAATCTATGGGATTGCGCTTAATGAGAGTACAAGAATCTTCGTGAAGCTGTCATCCACCGGAGTTTATGAGAGGTTGGTGGAGAAATATGAGGAAGTATGCATGCCTATCAATGCTACCTTGGAAGTAAAAATCAAAGATGTTTCTAAGCACTATACATATGTCAAAGTTCGTAATTTACCATTCGAAGCGGATGAGCAAGACATCCGGCATGTTTTCAAGGACTATGGCATCATCCACTATGCAACGATGGGACGATGGACTGACGGAATCTAAGTGGGAATCCCGGAGGGTTCCTTTACCCTTAAGATGACCCTGAGGCGGGCCATATCATCTTTTGTGGTCTTGGAAGAGTTTAGAACTCAAGTTATGTTTCCTACGCAGGTCAAAGACGGACATGCAGACTCTGTGGTTCCTATGGACATATTGCTGCGGAGTGTGACAGGAGGCAGGGACAGCAATATGGTACAAGGAATGTGGTGAAGGTTACGGATGTCGAGCCTACTGTACGGGTTGAGGAAGAGGTAGTGGCGCCCAAAGGCACATGGAGTGAGATTGTGAAAGGCCCGGAGGAGATATGTCCAACTTTGCCAACTGTGTTGCAGGACACAGCGGTGATGGAGACAGAAGTACAGAGGAGTGATGTAGATTTGGAAGATGATGCATTACCGGAGGTATTGGGGGATTTTTGGATACTCCCCAGGATGGAGGGGTTTTGGAAGCCAGTGAGGCTGTGGTGAAGTTAATGGGTGAAGAGAGGGGGGTGTTGGGTGATGGGGCTAAGTCAAGCTGTTTGGATATACAGGAGGTGCAGCTAACAGTGCACAGGGAGGATAGTGGGTCGAACATGGATATTAGTACCGAATCGCGGAAGCAATCCATGGTAGTGTCAGATGACGAAGTCCTTACGCCTGGCCAAAAGTCAGGCAACAAGATATGGGTGGAGGCACCACAAAAAGGACAAGGGGGGGGTGCAGTGGGTAGAAAAGGTAAAGGGTGTGCAGGGCAACAGTAAGGTTACTGAAGCCCAGAAAGCATGAAGCAGAAAGTATGTAAGTCAAAAGGAAAGCCACCTCTATCTTATTCAAGTGTATCTCGTTTAACGTGAATGGTCTGAAGGCCGAGTTTAAGAGGAAATGGGTTGAAGTGACTTTGCACAATTTCAGGTATGGTAGAGATTTGTTGTTGCAAGGGTATAAAGTGTATGCAGGTAGCTCGTGAAGCTTCAAGGGAGGGGTTGCGGTAGTAGTGAGGGAGTCCAGTCCCTTTCAGTTGTTGACTTTGGAGGAGGGAGGGGAGGGGAGGATCGTCAGAGTTCATGGGGTATGAGGGGGGGGGGTGAGAGTTACTTTCATGGGCGTATATATGCCAGCTGTAAGAAAAAAATGGATTAAGGAGGATTTTTTGAGGGATCATTTAGTTTATTTCATGGGAGGTTTAGCTGAGGTTACGATAATTGGGGGCAACTGGAACTGTGTAATTAGGAAGAAGGATGTCGAACCCCGTGAAGCTGGGTGTGTCTTAAGTATTTTGAGGGATATGTTGGGGAGTGCAGGGATGGTTGATGTGGTAGGGGGTGGGTGGTGTGTGGATCATACCTTTGTCTGATGGGGATACGCTGCACACTTGGACAGAGTTTGTGTCAGGGGTGGTAATGGTGGGGGAGATTAGGTATGTAGACGTGGGCTTTTCGGATCATAGGGGTGAATTGGTGGAGGTAGGATGGCAGGGAATGGTGAAATGGTACCCCGGTTATTGGAAACTCAATGTGAAGCTTTTGGGGGGTGAGGAGGGAAGGGACACTTTTGAAGAATGGTGGGAGAAAGTATGGGACAAAGGGAAGCTGGAGAAAGATGTAATTAAATGGTGGGAGCAATGTGCAAAACCAGGCATTAGGGACTTCTAGAAGGCAAGGGGAAGAGACGAAAAGCAATGGAAATTTGGTTTACAGAAGTATTTGGAGGGGCAGCTTGAGCATTGTTATGAGAGAGGAAGGAGCACACAAGTGGAAGAGGTGGAAGTTATAAAGGGGCAGTTGCGAGAGATACAAAACGAGTGGTTCAATGCGATACGTTTGCGTGGGGGGTATAGACGATGTCTTGTGGGGCGACAAGCCTTCGACAACTGTTTTGCAGTCATTTTGGCAGAGAAGGAAGGGTATGATGGGGCTGGATATAGATGAGGACGTGGAAGGGTATGTCCGGGGACAGAAGATGAAATTGACAGAGGCTATGAGTCTATTTTTGGCTCAGAGGTTTAAGCAATACTTGCAAAAGGGTGTGGGTGGGGAAGGGGAGAAGGGAATCATTATAGAAGGTATACAACAGGTGTTGGGAGACGAAGATAGGACCGGCATGGAAGGGGGTATAAGTGAAGAAGAGGTGTGGCTGGCTGTGAAAAGCATGAGTTTGAGGAAAGCGCGGGGTCTGGATGGGATACCGAACGACTTTTATTTGGAGAATTGGGGTGTAATAAGAGAGTGTCTGGTACGATTAATGAATTGTATGAAAGAGACTGGGTGTTTGGGAACAACTCAGCGCATGGGGGTTATAGTATTAGTTAAAAAGAGGGAGGCAGGAGAATCAATTAGTGATTATAGGGGCTTGTCCATGATGTGCGCTGACTATAAAATATTTGCTAAGGTGCTAGGGAATAGGATGAAAAGGGTTTTAGAGAGGGTGATCAAGGCTGGGCAATATGGTATACCTCGACGGAGTATGAATCAGGGGCATGCAAGGATGCGGGACTTCATTGAAAATAGTATGGGGGTGGAGTTCTGGCTTTAGATTGGAAGGCTGTGTATGATATTGTTGATAGAGATATGTTGTCGATGATAATGAGAAAGCAAGGTTTTGGTAATGAGATAGTTGAATGGGCAAAGTTGTTGTATAAGGATGCGAGTGTGAGGGTGCAAGTCAATGGTTTGGTGGGTAGGGAAGTGCGAATGGAGAAGGGTTTGCGGCAGGGGTGCCCCTTGTCGCAGATCCTTTTTGGGTGCTTGCAGAACCCTCTGTACAGCCTGATTGAGGTGGGAGTAGAGGAGGGAAAAGAGGTTCTGGGGCGTGAGTCTGGCATTGTGGGATATGTGGACAACACAACTGTGTTGGTCGGGGGTGAGGAGGATCTAAGAAACGTGGGCTGGATTCTTGAGATTTTTGGCAGGGCGATGGGTTTAGCCATTAATACTGCTAAATCTAAGTTGTTGGAAGTGGGTTCATGGGTGGGGGGTGGCATGGGGAAGAGGTTTGGATGGACTGTCATAGGGAGGGTAAAGATCTGTGGTGTTATTTTTATGGAAGATGTCTGTGAGGCTCAGAGAGTGAATGCTGAGGAGGTTGTGGGGGGGGGCTTTAAGGAGGATGGGAGGGTGGAGGATGGGGGAGTTAACCTTACAGCAAAGGGTGGTAGTGGTTAATGCATTAGTGTATAGTAAGTTATGGTATGTGGCGGTGGTTTTTCCTGTGTTGAGTGGGGATGTGATAGAATTGGAAAGAAAGGTTTTGAGATTTGTGTGGGGTTTTGGAAAGCATTGGTTAAATAAGGAGGTTGTTATGACAAGGCAGGGATTGGGGGGTCTGGGGCTCATAAACGTTAGGAGTCATCTTATGGGCATGTATGTAAAGTATTGTTATCTACGGAAAGGGGGGGACCGGGGAAGAAGGGTGGAAAGGGTTATGAATGAATTGACACGGTGGTGGAGGGGGAAGGATTTGTTGAAGTGTGGTGATATGTTGAGAAGTATTTTGGCAGTGAGAGACCCTCGGAGTGTTAGAGCAAGGGCAATGGGGAGAGTTGTGGAGGGTGCAGATGTGGTGGTAGGGGAGGCAGTGTTCCCAGTATATAACTGGAGGGGAATACGGGGTGGGTTACGACGTTTGCGGCTGAAGACGAGGGTGAGAGAGGTGGTATATAGGTTTTTGCATGGGGCAGTAGCATCAAAGGCAGTGCTATATAAAATGGGGTTGGCAGTGACGCCATTTTGTGATAGATGTGGTGAGGAGGATACTGCATACCATGCTGTATATTTTTGCGAAAGCTTGGGGAGACTTAGGGAATGGTTAGTAGGGAATGGATTTAAGAATAAATGCTTTGAGGGTGCTGAGTTTAGATATTGGTGGGGTGCATGAGGATGTAAGGAGAGCACTCATGTATGTGGCAGTTGATTACGTGTATGTTTCATGGATTTTGCAGGGGGAACAGGGGGGAGTCCGATTAAAGGCTATGGCGGCTTCGATGTATAGAACAAAATGCAGGAACAGGTTTTTGTATGGTGAAGGGTGGGATAGGTTTTTTCCAGACAGTTACAGAAGTATGACAGTGGGAAGACTTTTAGAAGAAGGAGGAGTGGGAGGGAGAGGAGGGTGAAGCTGAAGGTGACTGGACTCTTGGGGAAAGGGGGGAAGGGAGTTTTGGGTGTGTGTTACGCCCTTTTGGTCATTTAATTAATGTGTAATTTCGGCTTTTTCATGTAATATTATATTATTGGTTTCTTTATTAATAGCTAAAATAAAGCTTCCTTGCTTTATAATATTATCTGGCCATGAATTATTTATTTGTTGTTAGGTAGGATATTTTGTAAACCTGCAGTGTTTAGTTTCTTATATTGAATTACCTAGTGGTCGTTTGAACCTCACAAACTCTCGCTTATTCCGAGGTGACGTCGAGCCAGAGAGTTTTACTCATGGTAGTTCATTCCCACCTCTAGGAGAAGCAGCACCAGCTTGGAGCTCTCTTTATCTCTCTGTATAAACTCCAGGAAAACCTTTGGTCTTGGATCTCTCGATTGAAAGAGAGAGGATGTTGGATTACTTCCATGCGGATTACACCTGTATGGTTATACCCCTCAGAGAAGCAATTGCACAAAGAAACTAAGTTGGCATTGTATTCCGGCTCAGGTCTCGTGATAGTCTCGTTCCAGTTCCTGCTGTTGTGAAGTGATTACTGAGGAAGTAGAAGAACCTCTTGCTTAATTTACGGTGTTAAGAGATCTAAGTGATATATTGTGGTTGTGGATCATGAAATTATAGTGACTGTACATATATATATATATATATATATATATATATATATATATATATATATATATATATATATATATATATATATATATATATATATAATGTGTGGTAGGAAAGGCATATCTGAATTATTCATGTCTCACCTATGCGTAGGTGCTTTTATTAAATATATAATTTACTAAGTACTCCAGCAGCTTAGTATACTGAATAAAATCCGGATAAAGCACTATAGAACTTATTCACCTTGTGTATACCTAAAAGTGGAAAGAAAACTTGTGATATCCTTTACCTTACTACACGTTTGTTACGAGAAGCACAAACAAAGTGGTCCACAGGCCTTGATCGTAACAAGTGGGGGCCTGTCCTAGGAGCTACACCGACTAGATCTTCATTATGGAAGTTAATATACAGCAACTGGTTGGGGAACTGACTCTGGATAAATTAGAGACGCTGAAACTGCAGACATGCTGGCAGATAGCAAAGCACCTGGGAGTGACATATAACAACCGTTATACCACGGAGACTATCCGGTCTATTATACGGAATATCTTATTCCCTATAAACCTAGAAGCTTCCAAAACTTCTGAATCACCGGTGGGAAGTTTAATAGACCAGCTGGATAATATGTCTCTAGTAGACGACCTAGAGAAGTCACTTGAAGTCGACGAAGCAGCCGCTGGGAGACCTACAACTTCTTTACTTACTGGTAGTATGTCAACACCGGGAGCCAAGGGAATGTCTAGTGACGGGGTTCCCCCGGAACGAGGTAATGAAACGAGGCCTTCTGATAGTCCACGACCATACAGTGATTCTATGCATTAACGAGGAAAGGGAGCTCGGCCCAAGACACGACCAGAGAGGCTCCTTCCCCCGACCTCACCGGTGTCTTTGACACCCATCTCTTTGGACCATTTTAAGAGAATGGAGCATCTCATAACTCTGCAAACAGCTCCATTAGAAGCGCAGCGACAACTGTACAAAGAAGAATTTGAGCGAGAGAATATTCGTTATGAGAGGCAACAAGCGGAGAGCAGCAGGAGACCGACGGTTTCCCCTAACCTGTCCTTCGATTTGCATAAGGCAGCATCTTTAGTGCCTCGGTTCAGTGAGGATGACCTAGACACTTATTTTGACACTTTCGAGAACCAGGCAAAGGGGATGCAATGGCCTCAGGAATATTGGGTCACTCTATTGCACACAACTCTAACCATTAAGGCTCAAAAGTGTACAGCTACTCTACCTTATGATAAGTATATGAAGTATGAGGTCGTTAAAAAAGTAATTTTAGAAACTTACGACTTGCTCCCATTGAGTTATCAGAGGACTTTCCGTACCTTACAACGACTACCCGGTCAAACGTGGGTAAACTTTGCCCGTCAGAAGACGGTAGCCCTTGAAAGGTGGTTAAGGGCCTCGGGTTGTGACTCTAAGGAAAGCCTGACTCAACTAATATTACAAGAGTTTCATAACGCCCTGTCAGGAGACTTGCGTAAGTTTATAATTGATCATCAGACTTTGGATGTTTTAACTTCTGCCTCACTTGCTGATTACTACGAAATATCCTCTCAGTTGTCAACGGAAAAACCCCCTAGAGAGAAGGTGGGAAGAACATCCCCCAGGGATTGGCAGCACCAACCAAGAGAAGAGGTTCATCAGAAATTCCCTCCCTATAAGGCGGCTTTCTACTCCAATCCTAAACCTAATACTGGAGGAAATCTGTATACTAAGCCACGCCAGGAGGTAGATAACGTAAGAAGGAAGCCAACCTGCTCTTACTGTCAGAAGAAAGGGCATGTGAGGAGCCTCTGTTACAAGTTAGACAGAGACAGGAAGTATAAAGTTCTGGATGTGGTTCCAGTACAGATGACGTCGTCTACCAGGTGCCAGGGAAAGGAGGACCCACGGAGGAAGCAAGATTCAGCCGGTCGGGTTTCTACTGCTAGATGACTGACTCCCTCGATCATGTCTACAAAGAAAGTGAGGCGATGAGTCCTTATTTTTCCCTGGGTAAAGCCGGGACTACCAAATCCCAACTCATTGACGTAAAGTCTTATAGAGACACCGGGAGTTACTTAACTCTGTTGAGAAAGGGTGTTCTCCCTTTGAATGATTCTACCTATACCAGGATGGATGTGCTCTTAGAGGCATATGGAGGGACCGTGTCTAGGGTTCCCCTCCATAAAATATACTTGAAAATAGGCTCTTATGATGGATATGCAGTGGTGGGCATATCAGAAACTGAATTTCCCATTAAGTCAGTGGATCTGCTAGTCGGAAACGACTTGGGCCTGGGAAGAATCTGTAAAGAACTTCTCGTCATAGAGAATACCTCAGGTGAAAACTTTGCCCTTGAAGCTTACCAGGAGGGTCCTCTTTTATTTCCTCTCCCAGTAGTCACGAGAGCCATGGCAAAGTATCGTTCACCACTCTCCTTCTTGAGCAATAATCCCACGGATTGGGGCCTGGATCTATTGTTTAGTGATGCTCACATGCCAGAAGTTAAGGATAAGGAACCAGGAATTCAGGCATCTGATCTAACTGCCATGCGGATTAATGATTTTAAACGCGAAAAATTGATCCAAGAACAGTTAGAAGACTCTTCTTTAGAGGGAGTAAGAGGACCCGCCATTACTGAAACTGAGGCAGCAGATGTAGAAGATTGTTTCTTTTATAGTAATGGTCTTCTTATGAGGAAAGTTCCTACAGCAACTGCCCCAGGTACTAGATTATGTGATACGAATCAGGTACTGGTTTTACCAGGAAGATTGTGAACCTTGGCTCTGGAAGTGGCCCATAGTAGCCCAATGGGGGGGGGGGCATCTGGGGATACGTAAGACAATGAGAAAGTTGTCTCGATATTTTTACTGACCCAAGATGAAAGAGAGGGTTGTGGAGTACCTTCGAAATTGTCCGATTTGCCAGAAAATAGGTAAACCAGCACAGACCCCGCCTCCTGCTCCCCTCATTCCTATTGCAGTAGAAGGAGAGCCTTTTTCTCGTTTAATAATCGATTGTGTGGGGCCCTTACCTAAACCCAACTTAGGTAATCAATACCTGTTGACAATAATGGATACTGCCACCAGGTATCCTGAAGCTGTTCCACTAAGGAAAATAAATGCTCGAGACATTGTAAGGGCTCTAATTAGATTCTTTTCCCAGGTAGGGTTACCTCGGGAAATTCAGTCTGACCAAGGCTCTAATTTCACTTCCCGAGTGTTCCGAGAAGCTTTGTCTGGACTCGGAATTAAACCTTTACTCTCCACTGCTTATAGACCTCAAACCCAGGGGGCCTTAGAGAGGTTCCACCAGACTTTAAAGTTCATGATGCGTGCTTATTGTGAGCAGTTCTCCAAAGACTGGGATGAGGGTATCCCTTTTCTCCTCTTCGCCATCAGGGAGAGTGAGCAAGAGAGTTTAGGGTACAGCCCTTTTGAGCTGATATATGGACATATGGTTCGAGGACCCCTGGCGGTGTTGAAGGAAGTGTGGTCCGGGAGAGCTGATCCACCTTTATATTTATCCCCCTCTTTAATGCAAGAGCACTTGTGTTTTACTAGGAACCTGGCTTTAGAAAATATAACAAGAGCTCAGACTAAAATGAAACAGCGTTTCGACAAACATGCTGCTCATCGTTCTTTTCAAGTAGGGGATAAAGTCTTAGCTCTGACATTGGTAGCTGGGCATACGTTACAGCCCAGGTATGAAGGGCCCATGGAGATAGTGAAGAAACTGAGCAAGGTTAATTACTTGGTTCGCAAATCAGGTAAAAATAAGTCGAACCATACCTACCATGTAAATCAATTAAAGAAGTATTATGGGGGAATATCGCCCACTACTACCGTCCTACCCCAAGAGTACACATGCCTTGTAGATTGTTCTAGAGGGGTAGAAGTGCGCCTGAAAAATTCTGAAGTGTTGAGTGCTATGAACTGTTTTCTAAGTAACTTAGGAGATGACCGAGCAAGAGAGATAAAAGAGTTGCTAATGACTTATCCGAGTATATTTGCAGACGTCCCCCAGAGTTGCACTCTGGGGACCCATGATGTGGATGTACAAGGCGCTCCCCCAGCGTTGCACTCTGGGGACCCATGATGTGGATGTACAAGGCGCTCCCCCAGCGTTGCACTCTGGGGACCCATGATGTGGATGTACAAGGCGCTCCCCCAGTGTTGCACTCTGGGGACTCATGATGTGGATGTACAAGGCGCTCCTCCAGCGTTGCACTCTGGGGACCCATGATGTGGACGTACAAGCGCTCCCCAGCGTTGCACTCTGGGGACCCATGATGTGGATGTACAAGGCGCTCCCCCAGCGTTGCACTCTGGGACCCATGATGTGGATGTAGCAAGGCGCTCCCCAGCGTTGCACTCTGAGGACCCATGATGTGGATGTACAAGGCGCTCCCCAGCGTTGCACTCTCGGGACCCATGATGTGGATGTACAGGCGCTCCCCAGCGTTGCACTCTGGGGACCCATGATGTGGATGTACAAGGCGCTCCCCCAGCGTTGCACTCTCGGGACCCATGATGTGGATGTACAAGGCGCTCCCCCAGCGTTGCACTCTCGGGACCCATGATGTGGATGTACAAGGCGCTCCCCCAGCGTTGCACTCTGGGGACCCATGATGTGGATGTACAAGGCGCTCCCCAGCGTTGCACTCTCGGGACCCATGATGTGGATGTCAAGGCGCTCCCCAGCGTTGCACCGGGGACCC
>WNWK01025716.1:0-28234 GCA_009830355.1 Cherax destructor
CAAATTTACACAACCCCAGAGCGAGTGACAAACTTTGTTCTAACAAAGGCCACCGATGGAAAAGTTTGAATTTTTTTTAATTTTTTATATTATACACCCCACCCCCAAAAAACCCCACACACTGTCCCATTTCCCCCCCCCCCCTTAAGACTCCACCCCACAGAAACCCCACATATTTCCCTCGCCAAGTTTCCTCCCCCCACCCCCAACTTTCTTCCCAGCCCACATTTTTTGTTATACGAATGCAAATGTAATAACAAATAAATGGGGGGAAGTGGCAAAAATAGAATCGATAGCACTTACAAAAAACAAAACTAACTGGGATGATAACAGATGCAATCCCCCCCAAGATATCAGACCCGAGGAAAATAGATGGAGCATTGGGGGGCAGCAGTTGCACTGTTTTTTTAAAAAAACGATGGGCGATTTGAGGAACGGAAGGGGAAGGTTGTCCCAAATCTTCGGGGGAAAAAAGATTAATAGAAAAAGACTAATAAAAAAAAAAAACACTTTTTTTTAATAAAAAGGGGGAAATTTAAATAATAAATACGTAAATATGATTATAAAAAATAAAATTTTGAAAAAGGAAAAATAAAAAAAAAAAAAAAGATTTTTTGATTCAAAGCTAAATAGTATTTACAGCTGTGAGGATCTTTACACAAAAACCAATGAATCACAATGATGAGGACTCTGGTGGTGGTGGTGGTGTTGTTGTTGTTTTTGGGCCTCGGGGTTTTCCCCCAAAAAAAACCAAGAGTTTTTAAACTGTTACAATGTCACAAATGATGTCAGGGACTCAGTTGAAATTGTCCCTAGTGACGTCCGTTGCCTGATGTTTCTAGTGTGTACTGAGGTACTACTGGTGGTAGTGCAGGAATGGTGGTGGTAACTGTTTCTCAATTGGGGGTACGCCCGCCCCCACTCCCTTGAATCCGATGATCCTGCGGACACAGAGGACTGTGAATGAAACCACAATAATTACTCACCCTCTAGCATTAATTTACAAAAAGTAGGCATAAGACCTTTAAAAGTGGCGAAACTGTATTAATTAACTCACCAAAAATCAAGGCAGGACAAAAAAAAAATTTTTTAAAAATGGTGAACCCAAAAAAATTAAAAAGTGGCTCTTCCAAAAAAAATAAAAATACGAGCAGCCGTGAATACACAGTGAGATCGAGCGTGGTCAGTCAAGTGATTTCAACCGGCGCCGGGCCCAGCTTACACCTCTCCCCGGGGGGAAAAAAAAGGGGGGGTTTTGGCAGCGAGCCCTTTCCCCCCCCACCTTAACAAGCAAACTACCACTCAACCATCCTCAATACCTTCACACTTTCATCACTCCTATCTATGGACTTTTTTTCACAGGAAGGAATGGATAAATGGGCGAAAGGGACTATATAGTAGGTACAATTCAGTCTGGGGGACACAATGTAGTCATTAGTGATGTACAACCCCCCACAGAACTGCAGGGGGCCCAAAAAGAAGAATATGAAGAGAGCAACAAAGCAATGGATTCGCTGCCCATTTGCGGGCGGGTTTTTTTTCTGGCCCCAGCGGTGGAGTTGAGAACTGGTATTTTTTATCAACATGGTGGAGGGGCTACAGCGCGTGTCAATACTGTCTGTATTGAAGTGTTGCGGGGGGCTTTTTCCCAAGCAACGCGGGTGTTCTCCTCCCAGCTATTTTGGGGGGTTCTTTAGGGATATCCATTGAAGAATTATTTGGGATTTTTTCAACGGTTGTCGAGGATTTTGTCAAGTTTGCGGGGGCCCAGCGCATATGAGCGGGGTGGTGGACACGTATCAGGAAAAAGAGGATTGTGTCAACACGGGGTTAAAGGGGTCGGCCGAGATGTTCACGGTACTACACTTATATAGAGTCCGAAACGTGCCGTTCGAAGCGTTGGAGTTTGATGTGCCTTTATCAATTTGGTGCGTCCATGCAGCCCCGGGGGGCCCCGGGGGGCCCCCGGGGCTTATGCCGGGCCCCAAAAGGTTCATTTTGAAAATGAAGCTCAAATGTCAGATACCTTCTACGTCATGATGGGGGGTTCCGGCGGGTCTATGTGATTTTGCAGGCCCAAAATTCCCAGCGTGTCGCCTGTGTGGATTACCTGGACATGTGGCGGCGGGGTGTCGGATGGGCCAGAGACATGGAGCTGCTGAGGGGGTTGGGGGAAAGGGTGAAGTGGTGGTGGATGCTATGGATGATGCCACGGGGGGAAAAAATTTTAGCATGGTGCCAAGTGGACAATGGGAAAATTGTTGATAAGGAGGATGAGCGTGTACTAACGTTGTCCCGGTGACCCAGGATGGCAGACGGGAGGGGGAAGTGGCTCTCCCGGGAAAAAGGGGTGAATTTGGTTTTGTCAGCCCTTTTGGGGGGATTTTCCACTGTTGTTGGACAGTCCTGTGTGTGGGGGGACCCCCGCATGGTGTGGGGGGCTTAGGATCAGAGGTGAGGGGGGACGGAAATGGGGCGGGTGTGATGGGCGTCTCAGAGAGTGGGCCTTGCCTTCAGGTCCCGGAGGTTGGTGTAGAAGTGCACAGGGAGAGGATTGTGGTATGGAGGCTGGGGGACCCCGGAAAAGGCCTAGTGGTCTTTTAGGACGTGTCCTAACACCTGGGCAACGGTGTGCAAAAAAGGGGGTGGGGGGGAAAAGGGGGGGGGGGGGAGTGTCAAGGGTAGAGGGGGGGTGGGGGGGGGAAACGGACAGGCAAAGTACGGGGGGGTCAGTAGGGAAGGGGGCATTAGTAAAAGGGGAAAATCTAGTAAGGGGTTTAAAAGTAGGGGAAAAACCCCCTGCGTTTTTTTTTAGGTGTTTAACGATGTTAAATGGCCTCCGGGGGGGTAAAAAGTAAATGGGGAGAGGTGACATTAAGCGTTTAAATGTGGATGTGTGTATATTCAAAAAAATAATTATAGGATGGGGAGAGATTTGACGTTAAGTGGTTTTTCAGTTTATGCCCGGGGGGTGCGGGTAGTTTCAAGGGGGGGAGGTATGGTATCGTGTGACCAGCCCCCTTTTGGTTGTTGGGTTGGGAAGAGAGTTTGGTAAGGGTTGAGGTTTAGGGGGGGAAAGTCAGAGTTTTATAGTGGGGTTTATATCCGGCTAAAAGTTGAAAAACTAAGGAAGAATTTGTGAGGGGGGGGGTTGATATATTTCTTCGTGGGTTGCCGGTTGTGACTATTGTCGGGGGATTGGAATTTTGATTAGGAAGGGGGGTGTGGAACCGAGAGGGCGGGGGGGGTTTTTGGGGTTTTTCGTGATGTTTGGGTGGGGCGGAGGGAGATGTGGTAGGGGGGGTGGGTGGCATATAGAACATACGTTCCGTAGGGGCTTCTGAGGGGATCGTGTGTATGTGTCGAGGATGTTATAGGGGGAAAAGGGGGTGGATTGCGTTGATTTTGGGGGTTTTCCCCCATCACGGGGGGTGTTGGCAGTGTTGGGGTTGGGGGGGGGTGTTAGAACGTATGCTAGTTTTGGGAAGCTTCGTGGGTTTTTCGGGGGAACAGTGTAGGAGGATTTTTGGGGGTGGTGGGAGGGATGTGGAATGATGGGAAGGACCGGGAAGATGTGGTGGGTTGGTGGAATGGAGTGGCGAAAGTGGGTATTCAGGATTTTTATAAACGTGAAGGTAGAGAGCAGGTGCGAATGCGTTATGGCCTGCAGAGGTATTTGGAGGGGCAGTTGCGGGATTGTTATGTGGGGCGGGTTACTCGCTGGAGGACATAGAGGTTTTGAGGGGCCAGTTGAAGGATATACAGAATGGAGATTCCAGGCTATCAGAGTGAGGCAGGTATTGAGGATGTGCTACGGGGACAAACCGTCTTTGACTGTCTTGCGTGTTTTTCGAAAGAGGAGGGGGCATGACGATGACGTCATTGAAGGTACGAGGAGTTGGGTGGGTATATGGAGGGACAGGTACTGAGGTCGACAGAGGGTATGAGCGGGTTTGTGGATGTTTGGTTTCGGCGGTATCTAGGCCGTAGGTTGGAGGAGGTGGAGGCGAAGAGGAAGTTTTGGAGGGTATACAGGTAGGGATTAGTGAGGAGGAGGAAAGGGATGGAGGGTAGTATAACTGAGGAGGAAGTGTGGTTCGCAGTAAGGGGATGCAGATGGGTAAAGCCTGGGAGTCGATGGATTACCTAGTGATTTTTATGTTCAACATTGGGGAGTGTTGAAGGAATGTTTGACGAAAGTTTTCAATCGTTTGAAGGAAGTACGGTATATGGGGGAGGATCAGCGCACTGGAGTTGTGGTTTTAGTGCCTAAGGGAAAGTGGTGGAAACGATTAGGATTACAGAGCTATAACACTTTTATGTGCAGATTACAAAATCTTTACGGATTTTTGGGTAATAGGGTTAAAAAGGTTTTGGATTCTATCATAGAACGTGGTCAGTATGGGATACCGGGGAGGTGTATGGGGAATGTGCATGGTAGGATTAGGTCATTCATCGAGGGTCGAGAGGGGGGTGGGGTTTTAGGACTTGATTGGGAAACGGCTTATGACAGTGTGGATAGGAATATGTTATTTGATATTCTTCGTAAGCAGGGTTTGGGAATGAAGTAGTGGGTTGGGTGCAAACGTTGTATGAGGGGCTTTGGTGCGGGTTCAATTGAATGGAAGGGTGGGAAACGTGGTGGACATGAAGCGGGGTTTGCAACAGGGTGCCCTTTGTCGCAAATTCTGTTTGCATGCTTACAGGATCCTTTTTATAGGTTAGTATCGAAGGGGTAGGGAGGAGGGTCAGGTACCTGGTTGTGCATCTGGAATAGTGGTTATGTTGATGACACAACAATTCTCGTAGTTGGGTGGGAGGGTTAGATGCTATAGGAGGATTATAAGTGTTTTGGGGCAGCTACAGGGATGCGGATTAACGAGGTGAAATCTAAATTGTTAGAGGTGGGGACGTGGGTGGGGGGACTTGGGAATAGGTATGGTTGGCATGTTGTTGAGTGCTTGAAAATTTGTGGGATAATTTATTGTAATGATGCGAGTAGGGCGAGGGTTGAAAAGGTGGTACGGCGACAATCGCGCGAATGAGTGGATGGAGACCGGGAGATGTGACGTTAATGCAGAGGGTTATGGTAGTGAATGTTTTATGTATAGTAAAGTGGCATGTGGCAAGGTATACCTCACTGTGGGGAGATGTTGAATTATTACAGCGGAGAGTGTTGCGGTATATGGGGTTTTGGTAGACATTGGCTTAATAAGGAGGTTGTCATGACGCCGTTAGTAAGGAGGTTTGGGGTTGATCCCTTACATAGGAGGCTTATAGGAATATATGTAAAGCAGAGATATGTGGAGGAGGGAGGGGTGGGGGTAAGCGGGTGGGAGTGGTCATGCGTGAGGTACGGAGGTGGTGGAGTGGACGTGACCTGAGTTTATGTGAGGCAATGTTGAGAGTTTTACTAGTTGTCAGAAGCCAAGGGGTTTTCGGGTGGGGTTTGGACAAGCTTGGGGGAGGCGGGGGTATAGTGCAAGGGGTAGCAGAGTACAAAGTATAATTGGCGGGCGACTTGGGAGGTTTCCGGAAGTTGAGGCTGAGGCGAGGTTAGGGAGACGGTTTTTCGATTCCTACATGGAATCTTGGCTTCTAAAGCGCAATTGTTTTTAATGGGTTTTAGCGAGTGAGGGTACTTGTTTGAGATGTGGGCTTTTGGATACGTCGTACCATGCGGTGTATTTTGTGAAGATTTAGGGTACGGGAATGGTTTGGACGAGTCATGAGGAGTGTAGGTGGGTGTGGGCTTTCGATGTTAGGGGCTTTAAGCCTGGATATTGGTGGGTTTGAGGAAATGTACGTAGAAGTTTAATGTACCTGGTGGTTGATTTCATATATGTGTGGTGGGGTATGCGCGAGGTAGTGGGTGGGAGGCGGGTTCGTGCCTTGGCGGCACATTTTCAGACAAATGTAGGAATCAGGGTTTGTATGGGAGAACTTGGGTTGAAGCTTTCTCAGAGGGTTATAGAACGATGACGGTGGTGTCCCTTTTAAGGTTTTGGGGATGACGTAGGAACCATTCGAGGGGACTGGTCGAGTGGGGGAGGGGAGGTTGGGTATATCCGGAAGGGGTTGACTAGGGTATAGTATGGTTGATTGATGTGTGGTTGGTTAGGCGTGGGTATACACGGTTGAAGCTAGGATGGGTTGGGACGGGGTGGTATCGTGGGTGTCCGATTTTGGACGTTTCGGGGATGGGGTTGTAGGTAAATGTTCAGGTGTGTGTTGACTCAGACTTGGAGTGATGTTGGTTGGGGGTCATAGGGGTCATGGACGCATGGGGTTTTCCTCTAGGATGTAGTAGTGTAATCTAAAGTTTAGTAGTAGGGTTTGTCGGTGGTGATGTGCTGGCGTTTTGCATTTATGTGGCAGGTTGGAGGTTAGGAGGTATTAGGTGTTAGACAACCGACAGTGTGCAGGTGTGCTTGGGTGAAGTTGTCCCAGGTATCTGTGGCAATTCATGTAGGATAAAGTTGATGTTTTGCTATGTTTGTCTTAAGTTTAACGTTTTTAGTATTGTATTCTGTATGTGTTCCTATCTTTTGTTTGAATTATACAGGAGCAGCTTCTGCATATTTTTGGGTTTTCTAGTGTTTGTATATGTATGCAACACAAATGTGTTTGTGTTAGAACAAAACTAGCTTAGTCATGGGGATTTGAATCACAAGAGGAGATCGATTAGGAAAACCTGGAGCCACATGGGGGTCCCGAAACATGGAGAGACCCAAGTTGATAGATTTGGTACTGGAAAACCTCATGCATCAACATGTTAGGCATACTACAGAGGGAGGTGAGGATGAACCAGGACGACTGGACCTCGTATTCACCCAGAGAAAGTTCGGACATCGAGGATATTGATATGTAAGGGCCCTCGGAGCTAGTGATCACGTGGTTCTGAGCTTCGTATACATAGTTGTGTTACAAGTGGAGAGGGTAACAGGAGTAGGATGGGAGAAGCCAAACTACAAAAGGGGGACTACACAGGATGAGGAACTTCCTGCAGGAGGTTCAGTGGGAAGAGAATTGGTAGTAACATCAGTAAACGAAATGATGAACTATGTGACAACAAAATGCAAGGAGGCAAAAAAAAAGAAGTAATGGGAAGGCCAGAACGAGCCCTTGTTTTACCCAAAGGTGTAGAGAGGCAAAAACTAAGTGTGCCAGAGAATGGAAAAAGTACAGAAGACAAAGGACCCAGGAAAATAAAGAGATTAGTCGAAGAACCAGAAACAGTATGAACAGATAAGGAGGGGCCCAGCGACAGTATGAAAACGACATAGCATCGAAAGTCAAGTCTGACCCGAAGCTGTTGTATAGCCACATCAGGAGAAGGCATCAGTCAAGGACCAGGTAATCAAGCTGAGGAAGGAAGGTGGGGAGCTCACAAGAAACGACCAAGAAGTATGTGAGGCTTAACATGAGATTTAAGGAAGTATTTACAGTGGAGACAGAAAGGACTAGGGAAAGTCATAATAGGAAGGTACACCAACAAGTGCTGGATGATATACACAACCGAGGGGGATGTGAAGAAGCTGCTAAATGAAACTGACACCTAAAAGGCGGTGGGACTGGACAATATCTCTCCATGGATCCTCAGAGAGGGAGCAGAGACGCTGTGTGTGCCACTAACAACAATTATCAACACATCCATTGAAACTGTGCAAATACCTGAGGTATAGAAGATGGCAAATGTAGTCCCCATTTTAAGAAATGAGACAGACACGAATCACTAAACTACACACCAGCGTCACTGACGTGTATAGTATGCAAAATCATGGACGAGATTATCAGGAGGAGAGAGGTGGAGCACCTAGAATGGAATAAGCTTATAAACGACAACCAGCACGGATTCAGGGAAGGAAAATCCTGTGTCACAACCTAATGGAGTTTTATGACAAGGTAACTGCAGTAAGACACGAGAGAGAAGTGTGGGTAGACTTGGACTGGAAGAAGGCTTTCGACACAGTTCCTAACAAGAGATAATTAGTGCAAAAGCTAGAGGATCAGGCATGCATAACAGGAAGGAACTGTAATGGATCAAAGAATACCTGACAGGAGGCAACAACGAGTCATGGTACGTGGCTCGTCACAGGTGGCGCCTGTGACAAGTGGGGTTCCACAGGGGTCAGTCCTAGGACCAGTGCTATTTTTGATGTATGTGAATGACATGACGGGAAGGATAGACTCAGAAGTGTCCCCGTTTGCAGATGATGTGAAACTAATGAAGAGAATTAGATCGGATGAGGATCAGGCAGGACTACAAAGAGACCTGGACAGGCTGCAAGCCTAGTCAAACAACTGGCTCCACGAATTTAACCCGCTAAATGTAAAGTCATGAAGATCGGGGAAGGGCTAAGAAGACCGCAGACAGAGTATGGGCTAGGTGGCCAAAAAGACTGCAAACCATACTCAAGGAAAAGGATCTACGGGTGTGTATAATACCGAGTATAGTTCCGATACCTCAGTAAGGAATCATTCAAGAGTCTGTTCACCGTGTACGTCAGGCCCATACTATAGTATGCAGCACCAGTTTGGAAACCACACCTGGTCAAGCACGTCAAGAAATTAGAAAGTGAAAGGTTTGCAAAAGAGTAGTTTCAGAGCTAAGGTGAATGTCCTACGAAGAAATTTTAAGGAATATCGGCCAGATGACACTGGAGGACAGGAGGGTCAGGAAGACATAATAACAACATACAAAATACTGCGAGGAATTGACAAGGTGGACTGAGATAGGATGTTCCAGAGATGGGACACAGAAACAAGGGGGCACAATTGGAAATTGAAGACTCAGATGAGTCAAAGGGATGTTAGGAAGTATTTCTTTAGTCATAGAGTTGTCAGAAAGTGAAATAGTCTGGAAACGACGTAGTGGAGGCAGGAACCATACATAGTTTTAAGACGAGGTTTGATAAAGCTCATAAAGCAGGGAGAGAAAGGACCTAGTAGCAACCAGTGAAGAGGCGGGACCAGGAGCTTTAATCGACACCTGTAACCACAAATAGGTGATTACGTGGTAATGCTTTTATTACAGTGAGCAAAGTATGGGTATTTTTCCAGAATGGTTTGTAATATACCATTGTGGATAAAATACTTTGCCTTTTCTTGAACATTTCTGAATTCAATAATTTTATCGCACTCCAGTACATAATGACGCAGGGTGTGACAATAGTCCATCTGGCAAAGTTTACATTTCGTTTTGTCTACATCTGGTGGTGGTGATTTAGCCTCCAAAAGATGCTTATAACCCAGCAGGAGGCGGGCAACAGTGACATCCAAGAGTCTGCTTATTTTGTTGGATGCACCATAGACATGTGGCTCCTCCTGCATGATAGAATGATGATAGATGGATTGACTGGTGTCAGTCTCCCTGAGTCTAAAGTCAATAAAGTTCAGTTGAAGTTCTTTACGTATTATTGTTTTCAAACTGATAACTGAAAACCCAAGAATGTAATCTACATCTTTGAAGAGTATAACTTAGCCAGTTCATCAGTTCTATCATGCATCTGAAGACCAATGTGAGATGGAATCCACAGCATGTGCCTCTGACTCTACTGTCCACAATCCTACCATACCTGTGTCTGGCTTCTGACACAAGCATGCCAAATTTATACTTAATGAGTTGAGAGCATTTATGGATGACAGAGAATCAGTTACAATTAGAGAGTCAACCTTAGATACATGGACGCATTTGAGTGCAAGGAGTATGGCAAACAGTTCTGTCTGAAGGGTAGAGGCCCAGTTATTGATGCGTGCTCAATTTCTTTAAGAGAGCCATCCTCTGTATGACAACACAGCACTACCAGCTGCACGAGTGTATGACAACAGCAGCACTACCAGCTGCACCAGTGTATGACAACAGCAGCACTACCAGCTGCACCAGTGGAGTGGTGAACACAACCATCAACGTAAATAATGCTGTGTGACTGTGTACTGTGTGACTAAGCTATCAATACAGTGTAAGGCATCATGTTTGGCTTCAAGGCGAAGCTTTGGTTGTGATTTAAGAAGAATTTTTGGGAAATGGAGGAATGGTAGTTTGGAATGGGGTAATATCCCATGGAGCGGAGAAGTGCCGCTGTTGCCTTACATGACATAGATCATGTAGCTGATTCATGCGGAGGTCGGTTAAAGTTTTTTAATCCATCTAGAGGGATGTTTACCAGTGCTGAGGAAAGTTTGGAGGCTTCTGTGCATGGGTTTGAATGGGCTAGCCTAAGCATATTGACCCCAATGAGGATATTTCTGTAACACGATCTCTGATGCTTGGAATGTCAAGTTCTTTCCGCATATTTAAAATTTTGGCAGTACGAGGGCATCCTAGGATGATCCTCATTGCTTCGTTCTGCAGTTTTCCAGCCCTCAAGCTTCCAGTCAGACACAAGAGCAAGTAGTGGCGCAGCATAATCATCTAATGATTTAATATAAGCAACATACATCATTTTCACAATCTTAACATTAGCACCATACCTGGGGTGAAACCTGCCACAAAGTCTCGTTACAACAGGGCCATGTAGTGGGACCTCAAGGTCTAGATACCTGTATCTGGTTACATATTCTACAAGAGACCCATCATGCAACTGGATCTGGCGAACTGTGCCTCTTTGTCGAGGAGGACGCCTATTGATTATCTTTGTTTTATCAGTAGAGTTATCAACCCCAGGTCCTGACACGAGGCTAGTACATGGTTAAGGATGTTTTAGGTGTTGAAGAATCCGGTGATGTGAATCATTATATCATCAGCAAAACTAATCATATAATGATGGGGCTGGCTAGGCATATCATTAAGTAAGGCATTAATTAGAATATTGAATAGAGTGGGACTGAGCACACCTTCCTTTAGGGTTCCTAATTCAAAGTCTTTAGTTATACTTCTATGCCCCTGGAACAACACAGAAGACTTTCTGTTGGACAGGTACCTTTAATCCAGCGGAGAAACCATCCTCCAACATCCATTCTGGCAAGTTCACTAATGATTACATGTCCGTTGGCAACATCAAAAGCAGATTTAAGGTCAAGGAAGGTAGTGTATGAGCTGTCAGTGTGTAGAGTGAGAAAGGTGGCTATGCAATGGTGCACACTCCTTCCATGCATGAAAACATGCAACCGGGAGACAATAATTATTTAATTCTCTGCATGAGACGATTCAGAATCATCCTCTCGAATGTTTTACACAAGCAGCTAGTAAGAGTATTGGGCGAAATGAGTTTTGTTGATTGGGCTTAGGAATGGGAATGATGAGGCTGTTGGTCCAAATTTAGGGACCAATGACAATAAACTCACCCAAAACAAAATGCAGTCTTTGCAAGATTAAAATTCACTTGGTTAGTATGAGTGGACGCTTCCTCAGTACGAGTGGACCTTCACTCAGTATGATGGACGCTTCACTCGTATGATGGATGCTTCACTCAGTATGAGTGGATGCTTCCTCAGTATGAGTGGATGCTTCCTCAGTATAGTGGATCTTCACTCAGTATGAGTGGATGCTTCACTCAGTATAGTGGATGCTTCACTCAGTATTAGTGGATCTTCACTCGTATGAGTGGATGCTTCACTCAGTATGAGTGGATGCTTCACTCGTATGAGTGGATGCTTCACTCAGTATGATGGATGCTTCATTCAGATAGTGGATGCTTCACTCAGTATGAGTGGATGCTTCCGTATGATGCTTCACTCAGTATAGTGGATGCTTCACTCAGTATGAGTGGATGCTTCCTCATTGAGTGGATGCTTCACTCAGTATGAGTGGATGCTTCACTCAGTATGAGTGGATGCTTCACGTATGAGGGATGCTTCACCAGTTAGTGGATGCTTCCTCAGTTGAGTGATGCTTCACTCAGTATGAGTGGATGCTTCACTCAGTATGAGGGATGCTTCACTCAGTATGAGTGGTCTTCACTCATCAGTGGATGCTTCACTCAGTATGAGTGGACTCTTCACTCAGTATGGTGGATGCTTCACTCAGTTAGTGGATGCTTCACTCAGTATGAGTGGATGCTTCCCTCAGTACAGTGGATGCTTCCTCAGTATGAGTGGACTATTCACTCAGTATGAGTGGATGCTTCACTCAGTATGAGTGGATGCTTCACTCAGTATGAAGTGGATGCTTCACTCAGTATGGTGGATGCTTCCTCAGTACAGTGGACTTCACTCAGTATGGTGGACTCTTCACTCAGTATGAGTGGATGCTTCACTCAGTAGGTGGATGCTTCACTCAGTCCCAGTGGATGCTTCCTCAGTATGAGTGGATGCTTCCCCCAGTCAGTGGATGCTTCAATCAGTATGGTGGAAGCGTATTCAAATTTTTTTTTTCTTACCCCTCGGTCGTAAAATGTCAGTGCAAAGGTGAAGGGCGATTAACGTTAAGTTTCTTGTGAATCTAAAAAGAAATCGTGAAAAAACTTTTCATTTTTTGGGGGAGGTTTACGGTAAAATTTGCATGTCCCCAAGTGCTGCTCAAAGTGCATGTCCCCAAAAGTGTATGTCTCAAAAACATGCCCCCGTGTTCCCCAGAGTGCATGTCTCAAAAGTTAGTTATTTTTTTGCCCTAGGCACATGTCGATTTGACACTGGCCTGTTGTATTTTTTGGTATGTGTGTGGGGGGAAACCCCGAAATTTCCGCCCCCCCGGGAAAGGGAAACCCCGGGGCCCCCCGTGCATCAGGCGAGCT
Source organism: Cherax destructor (assembly GCA_009830355.1). Lineage (NCBI taxonomy): Eukaryota > Metazoa > Arthropoda > Malacostraca > Decapoda > Parastacidae > Cherax > Cherax destructor. Next base: position 12,675 of record WNWK01025716.1, read on the forward strand.
TTAGCCATCAGGCCACAGAGTGTATGACTCCCGAGTGCATGTCTCCCGAGTGCATGTCTCCCGAGTGCATGTCTCAGAGTGCATGTCTCCGGGGCATGTCTCCCCCAATTAAAAGTCTCAAGTGTATGTCTCAGAGAACATGTCTCAAGTGTATTCCAGAGAACATGTCTCAGGGTGCATGTCCCAAAAATATGTCTCAGAGTGCATGTCTCAGATGCATGTCTCAGAGTGCATGTCTCCCAAATGATGTCTCAAGTGCATGTATCAGAGTGCATTTAAAGTGCATGTCTCCCGGTGCATGTCTCGAGTGTGTCTCTCAGAGTGCATGTCTCCCGAGTGTATGTCTCAGGGTATGTCTCCGGGGCATGTCTCCCGGTGCATGTCTCCCGGGGGCATGTCTCAAGTGCATGTCTCCCTGCATTCTCAAAGGAGTCTCAGAGTGCATGTCTCGAGTCTGTCTCAAAAGTATCTCTCAATGCATGTCTCAGGTGTATCTCAGAGTGCATGTCTCAGAGTGCATTTTCAAATGCATGTCTCCAAAATGCATGTCTCAGGTGCATTTTCCAGAGTGCATGTCTCAGGTGTTCCCAAGTGCATGTCTCAAGTGTATGTCTCGTGCATTTTTGTTAAAACAAACGTTTTTTCGAGGCCAAAAATGTGAAAAATGATGGGCCAGGCTGCCCACCCACTATTACAGAGGGCCCCGGCTGCCCCCCCCCTATTCTGATGATGGGCCCCCCTGCCCACCACCTGTTACTTTATGGGAGGGGCCCCCCACACTGGTTCTTTTTTTGGGGCCCCCCTGCCCACCACACTGTTACTGATGATGGGCCAGGCTGCCCCCCACTATTACTGATGATGGGCCAGGCTCCCACCACCCCTGTTCGATGATGGGCCAGGCTGCCCACCACACTAGTTCGATGATGGGCCAGGCTGCCCACCCACTAGTTACTGATGATGGGCCAGGCTGCCCACCCCCCAGTTACTGATGAGGGGGCCCCTGCCCACCACCCCCTTTCTGATATTGGGCCCGGCTGCCCACCCACTAGTTACTGATGATGGGCCAGGCTGCCCACCACACTGGGTTTCTGATGGGGGCCCGGCTGCCCACCCCCCGTTACTGATGATGGGCCAGGCTGCCCCCACACTAGTTCGATGATGGGGGGCTGCCCACCACAAAATTACTGATGAGGGGCCCCCGGGTCCCCCTCACTTTTCTGATGAGGGGCCCCGGCTGCCCACCACACTAGTTTTCTGATGGGGTCAGGCTGCCCACCACACTAGTTACTGATGGGGGCCAGGCTGCCCACCACAATTACTGATGATGGGCCAGGCTGCCCACCACACTGGGTTTCTGATGGGGGCAGGCCCCCACCACACTAATTTATGATGGGCTAGGCCCCACCCCCTAGTTACTGATGATGGGCCAGGCTGCCCACCCCCTAGTTACTGATGAGGGGGCCCCCCTGACCCACAAATTTGATGATGGGCCAGGCCCCCCCCACTATTACTGATGATAGGCCAGGCTGCCCACCCCCTTTTCGATGATGGGCCGGCTCCCACCCCCTTTTTTGTGATGGGCCCCGGCTGCCCCTACACTAAATTTCTGATGATGGGCCAGGCTGCCCACCACACTAGTTACTGATGGGGGCCCGGCTGCCCACCCCCTTTCGATGATGGGCCAGGCTGCCCACCCCCTTTCGATGATGGGCCAGGCTGCCCCCACTAGTTACTGATGACAACATTGAAGAAAAAGCGGGATGTGATTTAAAAAAAAAAGAAGGTTGGGTGTTCGAGCAGTAGCTGAAAAGTGAACCTAGATAAAAATGTTCGATGCTTTTTACGGAAAATTAAATTTTAGAAAGGTTTTATAAATGGTTCCAAAAATGCTGTCAGATGAACAGAAAGAACGTCGTAAGAAATTGTGTTTGGACAGCGTTTTTTTTAAAAAAAAAATCAGTGTTTGAGCCCCCCCCGTTTTCCCAACCCCCGACTCCCTGCCACTTCTGCTTCTTCCCAAAGATCAAATCGGTGTAGAAAATCCTTTTTTTTAAGGGGGGTCTTCAACAGCTTTTCAGAAAATGATCTTCGGTTTTTTGAACAATGGCGGGGGTATGCAGCTGTGTGTCGACTCAGAAGGTGATCGAGGATGATTTTCTTAATTTGTTAAAAAAAAGAGTTACAGGCATAGTCGTTTGTGTGTGTTGGACCTCGTTTTTTGGAGCTAATCAAAAAAGGGGGATTGTTTATGTGATAAATAAAAATAAATATTCTGTTTATTCAGTAAATTGGCAGATTGTGAGTTATGGCGTAGTATCATGGTAGTATCATGGTGAGTATCATGGTGAGTATCATGGTGAACCTTGTGTTGGGTAAACAACACAAGTGGTAAATTTAAAAAAGCCGACTAGATGAGTCATTCCCCAGTTATGGCAATGATTTCAACGAGCCCAAGCTGTTTTTTTTTTAGAATTTTCTATATAAAAAAATTTGCTTCTACGGAAAAAAAACTTGATGGATATTATCCTGGCCAAAAAATTTTTAACTATTAAATATTGAAGTTGTTCGAAATAAATAAAATTTTTATTTAACGTGATTTAGCGGGAATAAAATTTTTTCAGACAAAAATATTATCAAAACTTCGCCTACACATTCTCCGCCGCCGCCTCCGTCGCCGCTGCCGCCGTCGGGGGTTTTGAAGACCTTTTTTGGATGTCTGAAGTTTGGTTCCCCCAAATCATTCCAGGATGCTGGAAATGAGATCAACACCTTTGGTAACCATGGCAATGGTTCCAAAAATCGGGTTTCATTACTTTAAACACAACCAGTGAAAATTTGGGGGTGACTGGATGACCCTTTACGAATAAGGGAAAAAAAAATGTAGGAGTTGGGGGGGTAAAACACGGCCCTCTAAGAAAAAGGCCCCTTTTTTGAGATACTTTTTGGGGAAAAAAATTAGTATGTGAGTTGGTCATGATAGGGAAAAAATGGTTAAAAATTTTTATATTTATTACTTTTGAATTTACACAGTAAATAGACACCTGTGGGGTTTGAATTACCTGTTTTGATGACCTGACTGGTCATTACTCACCAAGATGACCTGACTGGTCATTATTTTCCACCAAGATACCTGACTGGTCATTATTTTCCAAAAGGCCTGACTGGTCATTCTCACCAAGATGACCTGACGGGTCATTATTCACCAAGATGAGTAACATGAAAAAAAAAAAATTCATCATCATAGACAGTTTTGATCTTCCACCTCCAGAACTTACCTCGGCTAACCCCGGAATCACTTCATTTTTCCCCAAGCACAAAAACCCCATCTCAAGCTAAAAAACCCCTTGTCTCACCTCCATTCGATCTAAAACGCTCATTTTTTTTATGCTAGACGCTCATGCCTCCTTCAATCAAAACCCATTTAAAAAACCTTAAACTATTCACGTCATATTTATAGAACAAATTGGTCATTATACCCCTTCTTTCTAAATGACCAGTACCCACCAACACTATGTTCTCTGCATCTCTTCTCATTTCATCACAAATACTATTTTCCCAATTTATTCTTGGTATATTAATCCCCCTTAAATATTCCCGAGTTTTTCAATCATATACGTATGTGTGTGTGTTTATTCACCTATTTGTACTCACCTATTTGTGGTTGCAGGGTCTAGTCATAGCTCCTGGGGCCCCCCTCTTCTTGATCACTACTAGGTCCTCTCTCTCCCTTCTCCATGGGGTTTATCAAAACTCGTCTTAAAAATACAATAGCAAAAACATACAACCGAACACGTCAACCCTGTCTTAAATGGGAAAAAAGATGGGAGGGGTATCCCAAACAACACGAATCCCAACCTTTGCCTAAAAAAAAATTTTTTTTTGTGGTTCTTGAGATCTGCTAAAGACACATTCCATTAAAAAAAAAAAAAAGATGTAAACTAGAAATAAAGAGCTCTTCCTATACAGACGAAGGCGAAGAAATCCAGAGCTGCTGAGAGGGGGGCCCAAAAAATCTGAAATACGAAGGAGGCACTGGTTAAAAGAAATCGCAAAATCGAACTTAAGCTGAAGGAATCTTACAGAATATTATCCTAACACCACTAGAATCCCAAAAATCAATAAATGACATGCCCATGCACTTTGCCCCAGGCCCAGCTATGGAACTCGATGTTCTTCCCAAAAATTGCAAATACCCCCCGTCATGTGCTTTCCCGCATTCTATGGAGAGGGCATGGACACAGGGTCACCCCCCACTAAAACCAACAGACATACCCCTTTTCAAAAGTAGCAGTAAAGCAATTGCAAAAAACCACAGACCATTTGCACAATATTCCATATTTATAAAATCTTTAAAAAAGGGGGCAAAAAACAAGATCCCCAAAACCCCCCTAGAAAACCCCCTCAGTTTTAAAGGGGGGAAAAGGGGTTTTGAAACGAGTAGCCCCCGCCTGTCCCAGCTACTGGACCACTATGACAAGGTCCTGGTTTTGAAGGGGGGAAAAAAATACAGATGTAGTATACACAGACTTTGCAAAAGCATTCGACAAAAGGCCATTTTGGGGTAATAGCGCACAAAATGCGTAAAAAAAAGGAATAACAAAGGGAAAAGTAGGTAGATGGATCTATAACTTCGACAAATAGAACACAAAAAAGTAATAAGTAAAAAATAAAACCCCCGGGGGCTACCGTGAAAAAAAAATGTTCCACAAGGCCCTACTCGCCCCATCCTATTCCTCATCCTCATATCTGACATAGACAGAGATGTAAGCCGTACCCCTTCCCCTTTTCGGATGACTCCCAATTCCATGACAGTGACCTCCATCGAGACACCCGCAAGACTTCAAGCGGACATCAACCAAATCTTCAAAAAAAAAAATGAAGTTCAATGAAAAGTTTCAACTACTCAGATATGGAAAACTTGGGAAAAAATTTAAAAAAATACGGGTATACAACCATACAATAGAAAGAGAAAGTAATTTTGAAGGACCTGGGAGCTATAATGTCACAGGATCTCCTTTCAAAGACCACAACAATTTATCTATCTTATCTGCTAGGAAAATGATTGGATGGATAAAGAGAACCTTCAAAACTATGATGATTCTCTTCAAATTGCTTGTTGTCTCAGGTGGAATACTGTCGTACAGTGACTGCCTTCTTCAAAGCAGAAAAATTGTTGCCTGGAGAGTGTAAAAAGAACTTTCAAAATAAGTGAAAAGACACCTAAAATACCGGGGGGGGTTTGGGGGAAGCCCCTTGATTTTTATTCCCTGAAACGCAGGCAAAAAATACATGATAATATACACTTGGAAAATCCAAAGAGGTTGTACCAAACCCCCCAAAAAATCACCCCCTAGAAAAAAAAAAGACTCGGCAGGAGAAAAAATTTTTCCCCCCCAATGAAAACAGGGGCGCCATGAGTACAGGGGGCAACACAATAAGTGTCTGAGGCCCAAGACTGTTAAACTGCCCCCCCAGCATCATAAGGAGGATTGAAGGGGCCCCTCTGTCTTCAAGAAGGCACTGAATAGGCCCAAAAATCGGGTATCTGACCAGCAGGGCTGTGGTTCTTACGTCTTTTTTTTGGGGCCCGCACAACACCTAGTTGATCAGAACCTGATCCACCCAAAAAGGCCTTGTCTCTGACCGAGCCGCGGGGGGGATGACCTCAAACCCCCCCAAGGTATTCGGGGGTTTCCCCCCCCCTACGCCCCTTTCCAAAATTTCCCCTTTTGACAACTCTATGACTAAGAAATACTTCCTAACATCCCTTTGACTCATCTGTATATTCAGTTTCCCCAATTTTCCCCCCCTTTTTTCTGTGTCTCATTCAAAACCCCGGTCTCTGTCCCCCCCTTGTCAATTCCTCACAGTATTTTGTATGTTGTTATCATGTCCCCCAAAACCTCCTTTTCTCCAGTGTCGTCAGGGCGATTTCCCTTAACCTTCCTTCGGGGTATTCCCCTTAGCTCGGGGAATTTTAGTCTTTTCCAAACCTTTGCACATTCTTTTATTTCTTGACGTGCTTGACCGGGGGGGTTTCCAAAAAAGGTGAATCATTTTCCCCAAAATGGGAGACATAAATGTCGAGTTTTAAAAAGTTTCCTTACTTTTCAGAATGCTATTCTCAGGTTTGCCAGGCGCCCATATGCTGCAGCAGTTATCTGGGATGTGCCCCCCTCAGGCGTTGCTCAGTATTGTACTCACCCCAAGATCCTTTTCCTTGAGTGAGGTTTGCAGACTATGGCCACCTAGCCATAATCTGTCTGCCTTCTCTAATCTTCATGACTTTACATTTGGCGGGGTTAAATTCGAGGGGCCAGTTGCTGGACCAGGCTTGCAACCCCGTCCAGATCTCTTAAACCCCCTGATCCTCATGTGATTTAATTCTCCTCATTAACTTCACATTATCTGCAAACAGTAACACTTCTGAGTCTATCCCTTCCGTCGTGTCATTCAATATACCAAAAATAGCCCTGGTCCCAGGACTGACCCCTGTGGAACCCGCTCGTCACAGGGCCTCTGGCACCTCGTCACGTACCATGACTCGTTGCCTCCCTTTAGGTATTCTCTGATTCTCTGCAGTGCCCCCTTTCCCGTTATGGTGCCTGATTCTCTAGCTTTTGCACTAATCTCTTGTGAGGAACTGTGTCAAAGGGCCCTTTTTGCAGTCCAAAAAAAATGCCATCTACCTACCCCCTCTCTCGTGTCTTTCTTCCATTACCTTGTCATAAAACTCCAGTGGTTTGTGACATGGGGTTTTTTTCCCCGAATCCGTGCTGGTTGTTGTTTATAACCTTGTTGTATTAGGTGCTCCATCACTCTCCTCCCTTTTAAAAATTTTCCATGACTTTGCATACTTTACACGTCAGTGACACTGGTTTGTAGTTTGTACCTCGTGTCTGTCTCCTTTCTTAAAAATTTGGGGCTACATTTGCCCTCTTCCCACCTCAGGTAGTTGCCCAGTTTCAATGGATGTAGAAAATTGTTGTTATTGTCACCCCTTTTTCCCCCCCCTTTGGGGTATCAAGTTCATTTTGCAGCTTCTTCACCTCCTCCTTGGTTGTATCTCTTCCCAAAACTTGTTGGTATATTCCTTGTTGGGTGCCCCCTTGTTCCAACTTCCCCGGGGTCCTTTCTGTCTCCACTGTAAGTACTTCCTTAAATCTCATTTGAACTTCTCACATTCTTCTTGATCATTTCTTGTGAGCTCCCACCTTCCTTCTTAAAGCCTGATTACCTGGTCCTTTACTGTTGTCTTCCTCCTGATGTGGCTATACAACGGGTTCGGGTCAACTTAACTTTCGATGTATGTCTTTTTCGTACTGTCACTGGCTCTCCCCCTTATCTTGCATACTCGTTTCTGGCTCTTGACTAATCTCATTATTTTCCTGGGTCCTTTGTCTTCTGTACTTTTTGCATTCTCTAGCACTTTAGTTTTTCCCTTTACACCTTCGGGTAAACCAAGGGCTCGTTCTGGTTTTTCCCCATTATTTCTTTTTCCCTTTAAAGGGGAACAAACCTTTCCTCTGCCTCCCAGCATTTTATTGTCACATAGTCCATCATTTCATTTAGTGATTTTTCCTACCAATTATTTTTCCCCCTGAACCTCCTGCAGGAAGTTTACATGCCAAAGGTAATCCTCCCTCTTGTAGTTTGGCTTTTCCTATCCTTCTCCTGTTACCCTTTCCACTTGTAACTCTACTATGCATTCAATGCTCAGAACCATGTGATCACGGGCTCCTAGGGGCCTTTCATATGTGATTTTTGATGTCGAGCTACACGGGGGAAATACGAGGCCCAGTCTTTTGGTTCATCCTCCCTCTCTCTCTCTGGTAGTGCCCCAAACATGTTTATGCATACTTTTTTCAGTACCACATCCATCATCTTGGTTTTCCATGTTTCGGGAGCCCCATGTGGCTTGGTTTCCCAAATCAATCTCCTTGGATTGAAATCACCATAACTAGTAACTTTACTCTACGCATGTGAGCTCTTCTGGCCACCTCAGATAGTGTGTCTACCATTGATCTGTTGCTCTCTTCATATTCTTCTCTTGGCCTCTTGCAGCTCTGTGGCAGGTTGTACATCACTGAAAGACTACCTTATGCCCCCCAGACTGAATTCTATTTTACTATGTGGGTACAGTTCCTTCCAATTCCTTCCTTTCCCCTCAAATCCCCGGGGGTTTTTTTAATGATCAATCCCTCCTCCCCCCCCTCTGCTCCTTCTATCTTTCCTCGGATCTGATATCTGGGTGGGAAAGATTGCGCCAGTTATCACCCTGGTTAGTTTCTTTTTTGTGACTGCTATGATGTCTTGGGACGTCTCCTTGTGCTTTCATGCCCTCCTAAATTTATTAGTTATTAATCCACTTTTTGTATCCAAACCTTCAATTTTTTTTAAAAAAACTGTGGGTCTGGGGAGAACTTTGGGGGTTTTGGGGGGAAGGGGGAAAAGGGGGCGGGAACTATGGGGGTTTCTGGGGGGGGTGGTTGTGATGAGGGTGGGGGCAGTGGGTACTGTGTGGGGTTTTGGGTTAGATTGTTTGGTTTTTTTGGGGGGTTGTCAAGTTTGGGGGTTCTTCTATAGGTAGTTCTGAGGAGGTTGTACTTGCCCCCCTCCTGAGTCGGGGGTTTTCCTGCTCTTTCCCCCGCTTTGCCTCTCTTTCCTCCTTGCGTTTTTTTTGCTCTCTTTCAGTTTCTGCCTTCTTGTGTTTTTTGATCGAGTAAATCCCCCGTATATCTGTATGTCCCTGCATGTTGTGTATTCACCTATTTGTACTCACCTATTTGTGGTTGCGGGGGGCGATTCAAACTCCTGGCCCTGCCTCTTCATTGATCACTAGGTCCTCTGTCCCCCCCGTTCCAAGCTTTATCAAGCCTCATCTTAAAACTATGTATGGTTCCTGCCCCCCTCGTCACAAACCCCGCTATTCCACTTCCTGACAACTCTATGGCTGAAGAAATAATTCCCAACATTCCTTTGACTCATCTAAGTCTTCAACTTCCCCAAATTTTGACCCCTTGCTTCTGTGTCCCATCTCTGGAACATCTTGTCCCCCATCCACCTTGTCAATTCCTCACAGTATTTTATTTTTGTTATCATGTCTCCTAGCCCTCCTGTCCACTTTTCGACAGGCCGTTTTTCCCCCCAAACCCGTCTGCGTTTTTTGGGCCCTTTCCCCCAAACTTCATGACTTTGCACTTGATGGGGAAAAAAACAGGAGCCAGTTGTTGGACCAGGCTTGCGCCTGCCCCGATCCCCTTTTTAGTTCTACTTGATCCTGTTCCTTGAATTCCCCCCATTGCTTCAAGTCGTCCGCAGACAAGTCCTCTGAATCTTTTCCCTTTTTTTCATGTCATTCACATATACCAAAAAACACTGGCCCTAGGACTGCCCCCTTTTGGAACCCCCCGCCCAAACGCCCACTCTGATACCTCATCCTACCTTTTTTCCCCTTGTTAACTTCCTGCAAAATAATCTATGATCCATTGCAGTGCCTTTCCTGTTATTCCTGCCTCATCCTCCTCTAGTTTTTTTCCCCCCCTCTCTTTCTTGTCTTCTTCTGTCACCTTGTTGTAAAACTCCAGTGGGTTTTTTTGAAAAAGGGTTTTCCCCCTTTGAAATTGTGCTGTTTTTGTGTATAAGCTCACTAGTCTCTGGTGCTCCTCCAGCCTTTTCGTGATAAACGTCAACATGTTTTTTCATACTATACACGTCAGTGACATTGGTCTTTGTTTAACGGTGCCTGTCTGTCCCCTTTCTTAAATATTAGAAGCACATCTGCTTTTCTTCCCCGCACTTCAAGTAGTTGTGTGAAAAATTGTTGTTAGTGGCACAAAAATCCTCTGCTCTCTTTCTCAGGACCTACGGAAGATGTTGTCCCATCCCCTGCCTTTTTGGTATCTGGTTCATTTTTTTTCCCGCCCCACCCCCTCAGTTGTGTGAAGGGGGCCGCCTTTTTTGGGGTACCCTTCCATCCCGGTGTGCCAAATCCTTGTTGTCTCAACTGAAAATATTCCCTTAAATCTCGTGTTGAGCTCTTCGTTTACTTCTCTGTCATTTTTTTGTGATCTCTCCTTCCTTCCTCACCTGATTACCTGGTCCTTGACTGTTGTTTTCCTTTGATGTGGTTATACAACAAAGCGATGCTATGTTATTCTCCCACTGGGCCTCCCCCCCTTATCCCTGCATATTCATTTCTTGCTCTTAATCTAATCTTTTTTTTTTCCCGAGTCCTTTGTCTTCTATACTTTCTCCGTTTTCGGGTCATAGTTTTGGCCTCTCTGCACCTCTGGATAAACCCAAAAAGGTCTCATTCTAGTTTTCCATTTTTTTCCGTTGTCCGGGTACGAACCTCTCCTTTGCCTCCTTGCATTTTGGTCACATATTCCATTACTTCATTTACGGGTTTTCCCCAAAAGTACCTCATGCAGGAAATTCCTCATGCCTGTGTATCCCTTTTTTTGTAGTTTGGCTTCCCCTGTCCTACATGTGCTTTCCACTCCCACGTTTAACAAAAAACCCCAAGAACCCCCCAAACTCTCATCAATCCTTCCAGCCTGAAAAGGAAAAAAAAAAAAATTTTGTATTATGGGGAACAGACTCCAGAACAAAAAAGGTGATATAAAAAAGACCGGGAAACCCCCCTATCTGCAATTCTGGGGAAATAATAAGAGGGCAAAAAACAACACCATCAAATTACCCAAGGCAAAAAAAACCCCCCCTCTCTCACCTGCTGGACAGAAAACCCCAGACTTTATTTTTTCTTCTCCACCGGAAAAGAATCTGGAGTAAAATCCCAACTCAAACACCCGTCCAACAGACTACCTCACAAACACCCCCCTAATACGCTATTCCTAGCCCCCCCCCAAAAATTGAAGTCTCGCTCATAATCAACACCCTTAAAAACAAGGCAGGAGCATAAACACCTACCAATTTTTATGTACAAAAGTTTCCCGGTACTGTCACCAATTATAAACACTATTCAATAAATCCTTGGCCTCTACCTTTCCATCAATTCTCAAAATAGCAAAGGGCCCCCCCGATCCACAAAGGGGGTATCAAACAGCCCTGAATAATTATAGACCAATTTCTAATTTACCATTGCTTTCAAAAATTTTTTGAAAAATTAATTCATAGACAAATCTATTCCTACCTCGTCTCCCCTGCTCAACCCCTGTCAATTTGGATTCAGGACAAAAAAGAGCACAAACGATGCTATTACGAAATTTTTGGGTTAATATACACCGCACTATGGAAAAAGGGGGGGCCCCCCTCAACTCCCCTAAAAACCTCACCAACAAAGCCAATACGTGTACAAAATGGAGCGAACTCTTCCACACAACAAATTACAGTCGGTCCCTAAAGGAAGTGTCCGGGGGCCCCCCCTTTTTCCCCTCATTTAAAAAAATGACCTACCGAATGCATCACAATTTCTCAAACCCATTTTTTTGCAGATGACACAACATATGTCTTCTCTACCCAAATCATTTATACGGGCCCCAAACCTGTTAATGCCGAAAAAAAAAATATCAACATGGATGACGACTAAAAAGCTTACCCCAATCTGACAAGACCTATTTTAAAATTTTGGGAAAACAAAGAAAATGTTCCTTTAACATAACACTCAATGCCCCCCATCACAAGACTCACAGAGGAAATTTCCTAGGAATCCACCTTGGGGGGCCTTAAATTCCAAACACATAAACAAATTTCCAAGAAAATCTCGAAGACAGTAGGCATATTATCAAAGATCCTATTATGTACCTCAATCAGCTCTCCTTGCACTATATCTTTTCCCTTTTCTCCCCCTATCTCACCTATGGAATCTGTGCATGGGGGTCAACAACGTTAAATCACCTTAGACCACTCCAAAAACCCAAAAAAAAGGCCGCAGTCAGAATGATAACAAATTCCCCTCTAGACACATACTCCCCAATATTCAAAAATTTAAACTACTCACCGTAAAGAACTTCATACTTACTCTTGTGCCTACTACAAAATAAAACTTTACACTCTAATATAAACCCCCCCTTAAAAAAATCCCCACCAACTTTAATAGGACCCAGACCACAACACGACACAGATCCTTTTTTTAAACCCCCGGGGTTTTTTTTCAACCTATGTAAAAATTCTTTTGCATAAAAGGGGCCCCCGAACCTGGAATTCATTACCAGTAAATATTAAGATAATCTTGTCTGAAAATCAATTTAAAAATCAACTCAAAACCACCTACTCACCCAAAACTAAATGATCATACTATAAACTACTTTGAAAAATGCTCATTTTACTTTCCTATACGATAATCTCAATTTTTAAAATTTTATTTTTTTTTACCCCCTACTCATATTATAAGTTAATGTCAAAATGCTCAATGTTTTTTCCTTAAGATAATCTCACTTCCATATTATCATTCAAAAACTTCCCCTTTAAAAATCTAATATCTAATATCATTATATAATAATTTAAACATTAAAAAATCATATTGTAATTTTGAAAATAATTTTAACTAGAATAAACTCAATAAATTTCTCTAAATTAAAAAAAATAGTTTTTTTAAAGGGGAAAAAAAAGCTGCCCTAATGCCTGGCATGTCAGTGGCTCTCCGCACTCAATTTACATTTAACCCCATACCCATGTAATCTGCAATGAAATAAAATTTGTTTGTTTGTTTGTTTTTTTGTAACTCTAAAAATATATTCAAACTCTGACCCCTTTTTTCCCTTGCCCCAGGGCCTTTCAATTTTTTCCCCCTGTCTGAACTACTCTTGGTAGATATGAGGTCCCCCTTGCTGGTTTTTTTTCCCTCCTCTGTTTTCTCTTTCTAGTCGTGTCCCTATCATGTTGGTGCATGATAGAACATTACCAAACCACCTCTATCATTTTTGCTCTCCCCGTTTCTGGTCCCCATGTGACTCCAGGTTTTTCCCCAAAAAAATTTCCTTGTGACTGAAATCACCCCCCAATAAACTTTGCCCTTCCCATATGCCCCCTTTTGGTCACCTCAGCTAGTGTGTCCCCCCTTGCTCTGTTACTCTCATCATACTCTTGTCTTGGCCTCTTACAATTCTGTGGCAGTTTGTACATCATTTTAAAAAAACCCCCTTGGACCCCCCGTCTGAAGTGTTCGTACTATTACTCCCCCTTGGGTTCCCTTGTGTCCATTTCTTCTATCTCTTAAAACTCCACTGGTTTTTTTTTTAGCAAATGTAACCCTCCTATTCCCCCTGTTCCCCCTATCTTTTCTCAGGATCTGATATCCCCCTGGAGAGATCACATCTGTTATCCCCTAAACTTTGTTTCCATAGGCTTTGATGTTTGGAGATGTCTCCATGATTCTGTCATCCAATCTTCACATTTATGTGTTATTCCATCTGTGTTGGTGTACAATACCTTAAAGGGGTTTTTTTTCCCAAAACTGTGTTCTGGGTGGTTGTGGGAGACCTGGCAGGATACTATGGGTGGAGTTTGTGATGGGGTGGGGCTTGGGTGTGGAGTGTGGATTGTTTTGGGTTGGTTTGTTTGGGTTTTTGGTGGGGTTGTTGGGACTGTGGGTGGTTCTGAAAAAGGGTTTTGTTTGCTGGGGGGGACGTTGACCCCGGGAAACCCCCAGGTAGTTTGGGCTTACCCCCTCTCTATCCTTTACTCTCTTTTCTTCCCCTTTTTATCTTTTAATCCTCTCAGTTTCATGATATTTTCAATTTTTTTTTCCTCCCCTATTTTTTTTTTGTATGTTGTTTTTTCCCCTTTCCCCAAACCCCCTGAACAAGTTGACCTCTTCCTTTCTCCTTCCAATGCATTTCTCTTCGTATCTCATCATCAGTTTTTAACATCCCCATTTGTTTTCCCTTACCATTATCTGGTTTTCAATGGCCTGATAGTGCCTCTGCAGGGCCGTCTTCTCCCCTTCCTTCAGTTCCCCTGTTGTACTCACCTTTTGTGGTTCGGGGGTCGAGACTCAGCTCCTGGCCCCGCCCACTGACCGCTACTGGTCCCCTATCTCCCTGCTCCATGACCTTTATCATACCTCGTCTTAAAACTAAGTATGGTTCCTGCCTCCACTACATCACTTGCCAGACTATTCCACTTCCTGACAACTCTATGACTGAAGAAACTTCCTAACCCTTTGACTCATCAGTCTTCAACTTCAATTGTGACCCCTTGTTTCTGTGTCCCATCTCTGAAACATCCTGTCTCTGTCCCTCTTATCTATTCCTGAGTATTTTGTATGCCGTTTATGTCTCCCTAATCCTCCTATCCTCCAGTGTCGTTGGCCGATTTCCCTTAACCTTTCTTCGTAGGACATTTCCCTTAGCTCTGGAACTAGCCTTGATGCAAAACCTTTGCACTTTCTCTAATTTCTTGACATGTTTACCAAAGGGTTTTGGGGTTTCCCAAAATGGTGCTGCATACTCCAGTATGGGTCTGACATACACGGTGTACAGAGTCTTGAACGAGTCCTTTGAGGTATCGACGCTATTCTCAGGTTTGCCAGGCGCCCATATGTACCAGTTATCTGGTTGTGTGTCGGAATGTGCTCGGTATTATACTCCCCAAGATCTTTCTCCTTGAGTGAGGTTTGCAGTCTTTGGCCACCTAGCCTATATTCTGAGTGCAGTCTTCTTTGACCTTCCCCGATCTTCATGACTTTGCATTTGGCGGGTTAAATTCAGGAGCCAGTTTCTGGACCACGCGTCCAGCCTGTCCAGGTCTCTTTGTAGTCCTGCCTGATCCTCATCTGATTTAATTCTCCTCATTAACTTCACATCATCTGCAAACAGGGATACTTCTGGGTCTATCCCTTCCATCATGTCATTCACCTACCAAAAATAGCACTGCTCCTGGGACGACCCCTGTGGGACCCCCTCGTCACAGGCGCCCACTGTGATACGTCATCCCGTAGCATGACTCATTGTTGCCTCCCCAGGTATTCTTTGATCCATTGCAGTATCCTTCCTGTTATACGTGCCTGATCCTCAGCTTCTTCACTAACCTCTTGTGAGGGAAATGTGTCGAAGGCCTTACAGTCCAAAAAAATGCAATCAACCAACCCCTCTCTAGTGTGTGTGTGTGTGTGTGTTTGTGTTTGTGTGTGTGTGTGTGTGTGTGTGTACTCACCTAGTTGTACTCACATAGTTGTGGTTGAGGGCGAGTCATAGCTCCTGGCCCCCCCATCTTCACTGGCCTCTACTGGGTCCTCTCCCCACTCCAAGCTTTATCATACCTCTTCTTAAAGCTATGAATGGATCCTGCCTCCACTACATCGCTTCCCAAACTATTCTACTTCCTGACCACTCTGTGACTGAAGAAATACTTCCCAACATCCATGTGATTCATTTAAGTCTTCAACTTCCAACTGTGTCCCTTGTTGCTGTGTCCCATCTCTGGAACATTCTGTCTTTTCCCCTTGTCAATTCCTCTCAGTATTTTTATGTCGTTATTTTCCCCCCCATCTCCTGTCCTCCCGTGTCGAAGGTCGATTTCCCAAATCTCCTCGTAGGACTCCCCCCTTGCTCCGGCTAGTCTTGTTGCAAACCTTTGCACTTTCTCTAGTTTTTTAC
>WNWK01025717.1:0-28234 GCA_009830355.1 Cherax destructor
AGTTAGTGGTCTTTTGGCAGTTCTCCATATGAAAAGACAGTTTTAAAATTCTAACACTTATTGAGTTCTAAGTATAATTACTCATTGCACCCATTTGAGTTCCTTAGTGCAGCTTATTACCTCCTGTTTTTTTTTTGGGGAGGTTTTTTATTGTCTCCCTCCTCTTGTTCCCCCTGGGAAGGTTAATTTTTTTTTTGTTTGCCCAGTTCTTTAAAGAATTTTCCGGGTGCAAATTTACCTTTCTTAACTACATTCCAGGAATCACATTTGGGGGGTTTTTAAAACAAACATTTAAAATTTTAAAAATGGATGGACATGCTTTTATGCCCATTTGTACTCCCCTAATTGTGGTTGCAGGGGTTGAGTCAGGGCCCGGGGGCCCCCCGCCATGTGTACATGTTTTATGCATACATGTACATTGTGCCCTACATGTGTATTTTATAGGGAAGTCTTTTACATGGGGATTTTGTATGGTCCCATTCTGTTTTAATGAAAATAATTTGATGAAAATGGGTCGTAGGCGGGGATCTTTAAATTTTCCCAAAAGACCATTCTCTTTACTTACAGGA
Organism: Cherax destructor; assembly: GCA_009830355.1. NCBI lineage: Eukaryota > Metazoa > Arthropoda > Malacostraca > Decapoda > Parastacidae > Cherax > Cherax destructor. The sequence continues at coordinate 570 of WNWK01025717.1, forward strand.
TTTTGTACATACATTGATTTTTTTGTTAGATGATAAAAATTTTTTTATCTTTTAAAAAAGTTTGCAGCAAAGGGGGTTTTAAGATGGTAAACTGATGGATTAGGTTTGGCTGCTTTTCTCACCATCAAGCATTATATATTCACTATCCTATCAGATCGGGAAACCCCCAAATGTGTGAAATTCTCTCTCAGTTCTTTATTGATTATATCCCCGGGAAAAATTTTTCCCCTTAAAATCTCGGCGGTTAATTAAGGACTAATTTAAAACCCCCAAGTAAAGTCAAATTTAGTTATGTTTTCTTAAATTGTGTAATTTTTAGAAATTTGCTTTGGGTTTCCCTTGGGTTAATGTTGATGCACATAAATTTTTAAAAAACAAAATTTTGCCTTTTGGGGGCCGATTCTTCAGTTGATCTTCTTTTCCCAGTGTTATTGTAAGGTAGTATTTACTAAATAGTTTTATTCTTGACATAGCCTTGGGAAAATTTCTATCTCAGTGAGGTAAAAATTTTCCCCCCTTTTTAGTGTTTAACCAGTTTTTTTTTTTAAATTAATAATGAAATGCTATATCATGGAAAACATCTGATACTGGCAGGGTTAGTGTCGACATGAAATAAAAAATAAGATTTCTAGCTGGGCATGTTTTTTGTTTTGTATTGTAAGAAATTGCATCAGAAGTGTACAAGTTTAGGGGGGACCAAAAAGTCCTAAAACTGCAAAAAAAAAAATTTTCATTGAACCAATGCATAACAAATTGAAATGACGTGCAAATAACATGAATGTAAGCATGGGGATCCAAGAAAATAAAGGTGGGGGGGTGTTTAGTTCATTTATAAATTTTGACTTGAAATAACCATGACAGCATAAATAATGAACTTCAAAAATATTTCATAAAAAATTTTAAAACTCTTTAAATCCAAATAATGCATAGAAAACACATACCGTGGTCTGTATAAAATATCCTAAGAAAAATCCAGATAATGCATAGAGCAAAAAAATATCAAATGGAAAATTTTTTAAAGTTAAAATTTAAAAACCCATGTATACTGTGGGGATGTTTGAGGACTGGTGCTTACCTGTTACAATTTTTTAAACATGGGGCCCCCTTTAAAAATGCTGAGCAGTAAATATTGGCCTGGGCATAAGAGAATGGGTCTGTTGTATATTCCTTTTGCATGCATTTTGAGATATTACCCCCTGTTGTACTTGTAAAAGGTTTTTGAAAATTTTTGGTACACTGCATCTTCATTTGGTTCATCTTCTGTCGCATCCATGACCTGGGTTGTGCAGTTGGTGAGATTCCATGTGTTTAAAGGAGTCTTGCTTTTTAAAAATTAAAAAATTTTGAAAGGGGGTGTCAGTGTTATTGATCCATAGTTTTCTTGTATTGCTTTACTGCCAACTTTGTGGGGGGCTATTCAGTAGGGCATGACCCCTTTTTCCCCCCTGCTCCTGGGAAAAAAATTTGAGGGGTTTCCCCCGGGGCAGGGGCGGGTTTAAAAAAAAGGGGGAAGTAATTATTTCCCCCAAAAGGGGGGTTTTTGGGTTTTTTACAAATTATGGGACATCAGCAGGGTTTAGTCTGACATAAAATCGCTTAATTTTAATCTTTTTAAAAATTAATGGCTTGAGGTAAAAAAAGTTGTTAAGTGATTGCATTGTTAGATTCCACTAATTACAAATTTTTTTAAACATATTTTAATTTAATATTTTGTTAAAAAAAATTTTTATGAAATAAGATTCAAGATTTTTGTTTGGCAGACTACAGTGAATTAAGGAGATTTGACATTTTCCTAAGGGTTTTTTCTGGCCCCCTGCTCCCCAAAAAGAAAATTTTTTAAAAAAAAAAAGAAAGAAAAAAAATCTTCGGGGGAACAAAAAAAATTTTTAGGTGCATGAAGATGGGGGTGTTATTTGGGGCCAATATGATATAGTATATTCAAAAAATAAAAAAAAAAGTTGAGGGGGGAAAAAAGTCCCCAAAAATCAGTCCCCCCCCCAACCAGGCTGTGGTTCTACATCAGTTTGGTGCAGAAAAAAGGCCCCGGTTGATCAGACCCTGACCCCCCTGGGGCCCCGGTCAAAAAGCGGGGGCGTTGACCCCCCAAAACCCCCCTCAGGAAATAGTTAGAAAATAAAGTTGCTTTTTGGCATTTTAAGATAAAGTAAAAAAATTTTTTTACAAAGAATGGCATGTAGGGAAAGGCTTGGGCCCTGGGGGTTTTTTTAGGGGGTTTTTAGATAATGCAAATGGTAATGTGGTTGAATATTTTCCTTTACGAAATGGGTAATAAGTTTTTGGTTTAAAAATTTTAAACATCTGCAAAACCCTTTTTAAAAGTGAGCAACCTATTGAAATTAATAGTGGATGTAAGTTGATAGAAATTTCATAAACGTGCATACCTGTGACCAGTTTTGAGGTTTTATTATTTTTTCCCCCCTTCCCGCCGGCCAGGGCCTACTTTCTTCTTTATTTTGTTCAACCAGATTGCTTTTGGGGGCTTACTGGCCCTTATAGCCATAACTACCCCTTGATCTGGCACTTGGAGGCATATTTTAACCCTTTTAAAAAATATACTGTACCCCCAGATTAAAATTTGTGGGAAGATTTTGAAAAAATTTTTCCCCATAGAACGTATTTTTTTTAATCGAATTAGATAAAAAGATTAGGATCTGATAAAAAATTGGATTTTTTGTTGAAGTTGGTAAAAAATGATCACTGCCAACAACAGCTGTGTAAATGTTGGTGATATTTACTTTTTTCAATTCATTGTTTCCAATACAGTACATATATGTTTTTTTTTTTTTATTGTTTTAATATTTAACAATATATACACTATTTTTTTTTGTTTTTTTCGTTTTTTAAAGATGTTTTTTTCAAACATAAAATTTTTTTTCCCCAACATTGCTTCACTTTGAATGTATTTTTTTTTTTTTCTAACACTTTGTAAAAGGGGAAAACTTATATTACAACTTTTTTCAAGAGGGAATATTTTAAAAAATGGAAATATTACATTGTTTGACTTCATTAAATCCTGGGTTAAATATACTTAGTATGCTTTGAGGTTGAATTTCATTATTATTTTTAAAAATACTTTTTCTTGATATTTACTGGTAGGTAAGGGGGGAGGAAAAACCCTTTGGTTTCATTGTTTCTTTTTTGTTGGGGTTCGGGTATCGGACACAATCATTTGTTTTTTTTAAAACCCAGATGCATGTGGGACCCTTTTTTAAATGTGTGAATTGATTGAAGAAGACTCAGTTTTATTTCTTTATTTACTACAAGACATGTACAATGGTATACAGGCCTAGCTGACATCAGTGAATCTACTTTTAGAAAGTCCTTGTTATGCTGAGCATTTGGGGGAGATTAGGTCAGTGTCCGGTCCTACACCAGTGACTAACACCCATACCCTTTTTTCTGAGGGGGGAAAATAGACAACAGGTGTAAAAAAACACGCCCAATGTTTCTGCCCTGGCTGGTAAAAAATATTGGAAGTGGCAGATTTAAGGTCAAAAAAAGTGTGTACAGTGGAACCTCGGTTTTTTTTTTCCCCGGTTTTGTAGAATTTGGTTTTTTTTTGGCTTTTTTTTTTTAAATTTTGTCCCAGTTTTCATACATCCGCTGGGTTTTTTGTGATTGCCATCCAAAAAAGTCCGCCTCCCCCTGCCCAAAAAACATCCCATGCGTTGTGACTCAGTCTGCCTTTGCCATGAGCCCCCTGGGTTTATTTGAAACATTTCATGAAAAATTTATTGTTTTTGTGGTTGTTTATAGAGTGCGATCTAAATATTCAAAAATGGAATGATTTTAAAAAAATTTTGTGGGGAAATATCACCAAAAAAATTTTTTCAACCCCTGTTTTGCAACATGTTCAATGACAATGCCTTGTCCCATTTTAGGCAAATCTTAAAGATGCCAGAAATAGCCCCTCTGGACAGATTTTTTTGCGACGGGGGTCCAGTGACTCAAGCTGGTCCTTGAGCCATTAAAATTCAAATTTTTTATTTCCTTGCAAGTTTACAATGTGGTTGACATAGTATTGTAGGAAGTATATTTACATTGATAGTTTACAGTGAGGGTTTACAATGATTTGCTGGTGCAAGAGGCCTCTGTTATGCCTTGGCATTACGGGCAGTCTAAACTTAATACATTACTGCAAGAAGGAAGTAACCTCGGATAGGGCCTTGATACCTGAAGTCCTTATGGAGGGGATTCCCCTTCAAGCCAATAACCTCTCCTCCTCCCTCTCCCTTTTGCCGTCTTCCATACACTAACAAGTCTCTTCAATAAAGGTGATGATGTTAAATTACAATGAAATGTAGTGTACATCCAGCAGTGCCTAACCAGGAAAATGTCAACCTTCTGTTTAGGTTGAGAAAACTTAAACTGGAGAACAAAATCCATCAGTGCTTCACTCGTGATGGGAAATACTAGTTCGAAAAGCATCAACAGGTCAGCAATTTCCTATATCAAGCTTGAGCGTGATCTCTCCAACTTCCTTAGACAAGCTGACATTACCATTACTTATTTAATAGAAGTGTCTTCAACACATTATATATATGTGGTGTATTAGTGTATGTTCCTACTACATTGTTGTGCAATTCTTTGTACTAACTTTTACTAGCTAGTACCAACTACCTCATATACTATGTACTTTTTTTTTAGTGCTATTACTTGCTTAAACTTTGTGCTATAAATCAAATCTTACTTCTAAATTAATTCTATAAAATCAAATCTTGCTAAATTAATTTTATATCATACTTTACTGTCTGTCCATTTAATTTAGTCCCCATATATATATTCTCTTGAAATAGTTCTCAAATCAATACCTAGTACTGCCTTTCCTCCAACTCCTTTACTCCTAAGCACAAAATAATTAAGGTGCTAATTCAGGTGCTAAAGTGTTTTCACTCTCATTGTTTACTATTATATTCCTAGTTTCTTTATTTTAAAATTAACTAACTGCCACAGTTCTTATATTAATTTTATTAAAATAATTAAGGTGCTAACTCAGGTGCTAAATTGTTTTACTTTCATTGTTTGCTATTATATTCCCTATCTCCTTTATTTCTAGCTTTAGAATAACTACCATAGTTCATTTACTTGCATTTGTAAAAATAACTAAGGTACAAATTCACATGCCAAGAACTCTTTTTACATTGTTCTAGTCTTAAGTCTAATTATAGAATCACACTCATTCTTATGATTCCAAACATTGATCCTGATATCAACCTCTTATTAAATGACTTACATGATCCTAACAACAACTGTAAGTATTACACAGCAGAACAAGCAAAGCACTACTCAGAGCCAACAATAACATAACTGTCTTTAACTACAATATCAGATCGCTAAGCAAGCATTACGATGACCTCATAGCATTATTAAATTCCTGCATGCCAGTATGTCCATCATTGCTCTTACTGAAACCTGGCTAAAGCCTAATACTAATACTACAGATATCTATGCCATTCCTGGTTACACCAATACACAACTATAGGCCAGACCAACAAGGGGGTGGCACCTTTATTTACTTCAGACCAGCAGATATCAACAATACTTGCAAAGAGATGATCATGGAGATTATTTAATAGCTAGTTTAAATCCAAATACCTACAAAAACCCCTCACAGTGGTAAACATATACAGAGTACCACAATCAAGCCAGCCAATTTAGTGAAAAATTAGGAAGTATGATTACTGATGCACACATGAACAAGACCATAATACTAACAGGAGACTTCAATGTCAATCTCCTACAAAATCCAGGACCCACAAGTAACTGAATTCACAAACACTATGAACAACTGCTTGCTTCTACCAGCAGTAACAAAACCAACAAGAATCAGAGACTAGTACCTCCCTGTTAGATACATCTGGACTAACACCATATCCTCTAAAATCAAACATACTCACAGATAATACCACAGACCACTACCTACCTTTCTCTGTAACCTAGGTAGAAATTACCCCAAGAGACTACTAAAGTTACCTTCAGACTACATAATGAAGCAGCTATTAATAACATAACAGCTATGTGTCAAACATTGACTGGCAAACCGAGTTAGACACCTATACAGATACTGGCATATGTATTAGCATTTTCTAAAAAAGATGCAATACCTCTATAACATGCATTGCCCTAAAAAAACTAAACAGATCACAGCTAAGAGACTAAACAATCCCTGGCTAAAACCCAGCATTCTCAAATCCATTAATATAAAACACCTATATGAAAAACAGTACAGAATGGGTCAAACCAAGAGAACAAACAAAAAGTTACTCATCAAACCTAACCAGCCTGATAAAGTGGTCAAAAAATTGTATTATGAGAACAGATTAAATATCTTAAGAGGTGATATGAAAAGACCTGGAAAACCCTATCTGAAATTCTAGGAACTAAAATATCAAACATAACAATCAAACTGACAGAAACCTAGATGAACCCCTGCTCCCACCAACTGAAACAGCAAACAGACTAAATCTTTTCTTCTCCAAAATAGGAAAAAGTTGGCAAGCAAAATCCCAAGTTCAAACACTCACCTAGCGCCTACACTCACTGGAAACTGCTTGAATACACTATTCTTAGCTCCGACCAACCCAACAGAAGTCTCGCTTGTTATTAACACATTATAAAACAAGGCAAGAGATCAGAAGTAACTTGCCACCTTTTATATACAAAAAAGCTTCTCAAGTACTATCACCAATTATTGCAACACACTTTAACAAATCCATTGAATCCTCCACTTCCCATCAATACTCAAAATAGAGGTTACTAACATATATAAAGGAGGATAAACAGACTTAAATAACTATAGGCCAATATCTAACTTACCCCTTCTCTCCAAAGTGGAACATCCTGCCTCTGTGCTGCTAGACCACTATATGATCTTATATGCTCTGAAAACAAGCGAATAAGATATAGTATACACAGATTTTGCAAAATCCTTTGACAAGTGCGATCATGTGGTGTAATAGCACACAAAATGCGTACTAAAGGGATAACTAGCAAAGTAGGCAGATGGATCTTCAACCTAACCAATCGGAACACAAAGAGTAGTGGTAAACAGAGTTAAAATCGGATGCCATAGTGAAGAGCTCTGTCCCAAGGCACAGTGCCACCTATCCTGTTCATCATTCTCATATCAGACATAGACAGAGATGTAAACCATAGCACTGTATCATCCTTTTGCAGATGATACTAGGATCTGCGAGTGTCATCCATTGAGGACACTGCAAATCTCAGAAGATATAAACCAAGTTTTCCAATGAGCAACAGAGAACAATATGATGTTCAATGAAGACAAATACCAACTACTCCGTTATGGAAAACTGGAGGAAATAATAGCTCTAGGACTTAGTATATTACAAACTCAATCACACAATAGAGTGGAAAAGCAATGTGAAGTACCTGGGTGTGGTAATGTCTGAAGACCTCACCTTAAAGGACCACAACAATGCCACTATTACATCTAACGAGGAAACTGATAGGATGGATAAAGAGAACATTCAAGACAAGGAATCTCCAAGCCAATGATGATCCTTTTTAAATCACTTGTTCTTTCTAGGCTAGAGAATACTGCTGTGCATTAACATCCCCATTCAAGGCAGGTGAAATTGCAGATCTAGAGAATGTACAGAGAACCTTTACTGCACATATAAGTTCCATCAAACACCTTAACTACTGGGAACACCTGGGAGCACTAGATTTATATTCACTGGAGCGCAGGCGAGATGTATGTACGTATCATAATCTACACCTGGAAGATTCTGGAGGGACTGGTCCTAATATGCACACAGAAATCACTCCATACAGAGAAATCAAAAGACTTGGCAGACTGATTGCAACGTACCTCCAGTGAAAGTAGGGGCGCCACTGGTACACTGGAAAACACAGTAAGTGTCACAGGGCCCAAAACTGTTCAACAGCCTCCCACCAGCCATAAGGGCATTACCCAGTAGACCTCGGGTTGCCTTCAAGAGAGGCTGGACCCAGTCCTAAAGTCAGTGCTGATCCCAGCCGGGCTGTGGTTCGTACGTTGGACTACGTGCAGCCAGCAGTAACAGCCTCGTTAGTCAGGCCTGACTGGGAGGCCTGATCATAGACCGGGCCGCGGGGACATCGATCCCCGGAATACCCTCTAGGTAGACTCCAGGTATGAGCAAATTTATTCCTACCTCATCTCCACAACATACTCAACCTCTCTGTCAGTTGGTTTCAGGAAAAATAAAAACAAATGATGCAATCATACACATGCTAGAAATAATATACCGCTCTTGAAATAAAGAAATCCCACTGGGAATCTTCATTGATTTACGTAAAACTTTTGATACAGTTGACCATGATCTGTTACACTTAAAATTATCACACTATGATATAAGGGCACTCCCTCAACTACCTAAGTCATACCTTAGCGACAGAAGCCAATATAAGAACATAAGAAGGAACACTGCAGCAGGCCTACTGGCCCATGCGAGCAGGTCCAAGTCTCCAACGGCTTAAGCCAATGCCCCCAACCCAGCCAGGTCAGGTTACATTCACTTAAGGAAGGCACTGCATCTGACCTAGTAGCATAGTCAAGACCCAGCTCACACCCAACCGCACCCACTCCTCATTTCCCTCTGGCCAACCACCTGGTGGAGTCACTTCCACTTAAGGAATTAGATAGGCTACTGACCTGGTAGTACAAGCTAGTCAGGTCCAAACTCACACCCATCCACACCCACCCATGTATTTATCTAACCTATCTTTAACCCTTTCGAGTCGGTGCCCTACTAGTACGTTTTACGAGCAGGGGTTGGTGCCGGCACTAGTACGCCCAAATTCTGAGGCCTCAATTTAAGCAGAAAACGTCTGGTAGGCATACATATGAAAGAATGGGTCTGTGTGGTCAGTGTGCGCAGTATAAAAAAATCCTGCAGCACACTGCATATTGAGAAAAAAAAAAACTGACCGTTTTTTCGATTAAAACAGCGACTTTGCAGTCGATTTTCGTATGGTATTTATTGATATATTCTCGTTTCTTGGTCTCATTTGATAGAATGGAAGATATATTTACAGAAATAGAGATGATTTTGATTGGTATGACAATGACAAGTACCTTGAAATTGAGCTCAAAGTAGCGAAAATTTTCGATTTTTGACGATGTTCAGAGTAAACAAATCACACCATGCGTCAATACACATCAACTGGCGAGTCTTATGTTGCATGCACAGTGCTCTGATATTATTTATACCATTTTACAATGATGCAGTTGTATACATAACAGTATGTAAATCTAATATTTTTGTGCGAGAATAAAAAATCAAATGGAAAGCAAAAGTAATGGAACAGGGCCTGGAGACGTGGCTAATGAACAGAGAACATGTTATTTTAGTGCCAGGAATGTCTGCCTTGTTGACTCTGGATCCTATTTTGAAATTGGCATCGTTTTGAAATTTGTGTGAAATTGGAAAATTGCCATTTACTGACCACTATTTTGGGTAGATGAAATTGGTAAATAGGCGGTTTCTTGTATTCAATCGATAGAGAAGAAATGGAGTTCTAGCGAAATAGCTATAATTTTAGGAGACTGAAACATTAGATTTGTGAAAATAGAATTTCGAGAAGTGGGTGGGATGGCACAGATAGTCAGTGTCATAGATACCAAGAACTTCGCGAAAGCATGGTCCGTTAGTTTTCGATCAACTTTCATAATTTTGGCGTTATGATCGGAAAAAGATTCTCTATCATTTCATAAGAAAAAATATTTCGACCCCAGGAACTGTCGACCCCCAAAGGGTTAAAACTACACGTCGTCTTAGCATCTATGACGGTACTCGGGAGTTTGTTCCACTCATCCACAACTCTATTACCAAACCAGTGCTTTCCTATCCTTCCTGAATCTGAACTTTTCCAACTTGGAAACCATTGCTGTGAGTCCTGTCTTGGCTGGATATTTCAGCACGCTATTTACATCCCCTTTATTTATTCCTGTTTTCCATTTATACACCTCAATCATGTCCTAATTCCTTTCTAGAGAGTGCAGATTCAGGGCCCTCGGTCTATCCTCATAGGGAAGATTTCTGATACATGGGATCAACTTTGTCATCCTCCTTTGTCATTTTCCAGTGCATTTATATCCATTCTGTAATACGGTGACCAGAACTGTACCTTTAATCTAAATGAGGCCCTAACCAAAGATATAGAGTTGAAGAACAACCTAGGGACTTCTATTATTTATACTGCTTGATATGAAGCCAAAGTTCTATTAGCTTTATTACGAACACTTATGCACTGTTGTCTTGGCTAGTTACTACCAGCAGAACTCTAAATCCTTCTCGTAATCACAAGTAATAAGATCTACATTATTCAGCTTATATGTGGCATGGTTATTGTCCTGCCCAACATTTAGAACTTGCATTTGTTTACATTCAAGCTTCATCTGCCACTTCTCCGACAACTGCATCAGTCTATTCAAATTATCCTGGAGTGCTATATCCTCATTTGAATGGGTGGACGGCCTATTTTGGTGTCATCAGCAAATTTACTTATGTTACTATTTATTCCTCATCTATGTCGTTTAGGTAAATTGTAAACAACAGGGGCCCAAAACTGACCCTTGGCAATGGAACACCCCGCTTGAGACGCGCCCCCATTCTGATTTCTCTCCATTTATGCAAACTCTCTGCTGCCCATATTTGTCAACCCATGCTCTGCAGGAAAAATTTCTCCTATTCCATTATTGCCTTAAGTTTCCCCAGTAGCCTCTGATGTGGAACTTTATCGAAGTCTTACTGAAGTCCATATACACAATATCATATTCATTACCATGATCTACCTCCTCAAACACCTTAGTGAAAAAGTTAGTAAATTCGTAAGACCGTGTTGAGACCGTGTTGAGATTCATTAATCAATTTAGGCTTTCAAGATGGCCACGAATTGCACTCCACAAATGGAGCAAACTCTTCCACATAAACAATTACAGTTGGTGTCCCACAGGAAGTGTTCTTGGCCCACTTCTCTTTCTCGTTTACATAAACATTCTGATATCTCTTAACTACTCAAACCCATACTATTTGCAGATGACACTACATACGTCTTCTCTCACCCATGCCCAGTCACTCTAGCCAACACTATAAATGCTGAATTACAAGAAAATATCTACCTGGATGATGACTAACAAGCTTACTCTCAATGACAAAACCTATTTCATTCAGTTTGGGAACAGAGCTACAAATGTTCCATAACATAATGATAAATGGGATCACCTTTCACAAAACTCAGAGGAAAATTCTTAGGAATCCACCTTGACAGTGGCCTCAAATTTCAGACACATACAACAAAATTTCATTTCCACAGACCATAGGGTACTACCCAGATAGGTACTATATTACAACCAGCTCTCCTTTCCCTTTATCACTCATTTTACCCCTATCTCACCTATGGAATCTGCATGGGGCTCAACAACAATAAATCACCTCAAACCATTAATAACACAACAAAAGGCTGCAGTCCGAATGATAAATTCCATTCTAGACAGCATTATCCACTACAATCATTCAAAAGTCTGAACTTACTCACCATGCAGACATCCATACTTTTTACAGGGACCTCATTACATACATGGTACTAAACTCAAATATTAACCTACTACTCAAATTCTAACCAACCTTAACAGGACACATAGACATAACACAAGGCACAGATCACTCTTCGATGTTCCCCGCGTCCACCTCACACTAACTACAGCTGTATTTTAAAATTTAAAATTTGGAATTTATTACCTATGATTACCAAAAGAATCCCGGTCTGTACATCAATTCAAACTCTGCTAAAAAAAAAACACCTATTTTAAAACTAAATACCCACTACTTTACATTACCTACAGTTCTTAAGCCATTTACCACACTGCCTCAAAATAACATTATTCACTAGCCTCAAAACCCTTACACATAATTGCTCAAGAAAAGTAATTGATCAAACATAATCTAGTAAAAATGTTGAAACTTGTGCATCATAATGTATAAACCTGTTATATCTCATAATGTATAAACCTGTTATATCTCATAATGTATAAACCTATTTATATCTCATATTATAAGCTATATTATAATAATGTATAAACCTGTTATATCTCATAATGTATAAACCTGTTATATCTCATAATGTATAAACCTGTTATATCTATGTATAAATATTATATCTCATAATGTATAAGCCCTGTTATATCTCACCAATGTATAAACCTGTTATATCTCCATAATGTATAAACCTGTTATATCTCATAATGTATAAACCTGTTATATCTCATAATGTATAAACCTGTTATATCTCATAATGTGTAAACCTGTTATATCTCATAATGTGTAAACATAAACTTATATCTCATAGTATTGTAAACCTGTTATATCTCATAATTATTAAACCTCATTATATACTCATAATGTGTAAACCCTATGTTATACTCTCATAATGTGTAAACCTGTTATATCTCATAATGTGTAAACCTGTTATATCTCATATTAATGTAAACCTGTTATATCTCATAATGTGTAAACCTGTTATATCTCATAATGTGTAAACCTGTTATATCTCATAATGTGTAAACCTGTTATATCTCATAATGTGTAAACCTGTTATATCCTCATATTTAGCTGGTATATCTCATAATGTGTAAACCATATTATCTCTCTTGTGTAATATAGTATATCATTATGAGATATACCAAGTTTACACATTATAAAGATATATAGTTACAATCAGATATCTCAGTTCCACATCCTCAAATATACAATTACATCTCAGATCTCTGGTTTACATATGAATCTCTGTTTGTGGATATACCAGGTTACATTATGAGGATATACCAGTTTACACATTATGAATATACCAGGTTACATTATGAGATATACCAATTACACATGAATATATAAGTTTTGTCTCGAATCTCTCAGGTTTACATTGTGAGATATACCAGGTTTACATTATGAGATATACCAGGTTTACATTATAGGATGCTTACCAAGGTTTACATTATGAGATATACCAGGTTTACACATTATGAGATATACAGGTTTGCATTATAGATACCCAGGTTTTACACATATAAATGTTTGATTGTCTGTGAAATTGTTCAAATTGCCCATTTCAAGCCACTATTTTGGGTAGTTGAAATTGGTAAATAGGCGGTTTTCTTGTACTCAATCAGTAGAAGAAATGAGTTCTAGCGAAATAGCTATAATTTTAGTAGACTGAAACATTAGATTTGCGAGAAAATAGGGCTCAAGGAGTGGGCGAAATCGCCGATGCGTAAATGTCATCAATATCGCCTTGGCGAAAGTATAATTCCGTTAGTTTTCGATCAAATTTCATAATTTTGGTGGCGTTATGATCGGAAAAGATTGTCATTCCATAAGAATTTTTTCCAAAATTCGACCCCAGGAACAGGTTTCCGAGGCTGTCATTTGAGGTTAAAGATAGCATTATACGAACAGTTTGGTGTGACTTAGATAATTTTGGTATATAAATTATAATATTGTAAGGGTTTGTGGAAGTGCATTTTGGGGGTCTACAAGTATTCGCCTGACATTATTCTCAGGGAGTAAATTCGTTCAGTAGCTGACACTTGAGCAGGCTAATGGAATGGGATTTTTACACGTTACTCCTTCGGGGGGGGGTCCACTGTACATTGTTTTCAATGGGGCATTCTTGCCCAACAAATTTGTTGACTCTTTGTTAAGGTATTTGAAGTGGAGGACAAGTCCATTATTGTTTATGCAGTATTGACATCAAGTGGCATTCCTCAGAAATGTGGTGTTATTTGAGGTTTACCTACTAAGTGCTTTTGCAGAAGTGTATTTTTGGGGTCTGAAATGACTAATCCTAATTTAGCATTATAACAGACAAATTTGTTCAGTAATAGCACTCAAACAGCATTCTGGAAAGAATTTTCATGTCGAAAACCAAGGGTCCACTATGCCTGTGTTGGTTAACCCTGTCATATTAGACCCCAATTTGAAACTTGTCCACACAATCTAAGGATTTAAAAAAAAAAAAAACTTTTTTCTTCTGAAATGATAATGTTTTACAGAGGTAATAAAACAATAAGTATGAAATTTAGAAGTGGAAAATTCACGAAATTATGCTTTGTGATTTTGTATGTATCTTCTGTATTGATATTCATACTTTGAGTCTATTTTAGGCCAATTACATTTGTTCCAGCTGGCCATATTCTTGGCTATTTTGCTAGTATGTCTTCCATTTTATTGACTGAGCAAAAAATTGCCTAATCAACTGTGTATTTCAACTACGGTAAAGTGATCAGAAATTTGGCAATTTGATAAGTTTTTCAAATTTCCAGAATATTCCAGTTTCAAATAGGGTTTAGAATAAAAAGTGCAGGCATTCCTTACACTAATAAACATTTCCTCTGTTCATTAGTTATGTTCCCAGGCTTTACACATAGTTCCATTTAGATTTTTAATTCTTGCACAATTTTATTCACAAAATAGAATTTTGCTGTTATGCAGTATTTGTAATATGTAATTGTATAAATAATAACTCATTCATGAATCGTATTGGACAAGTGACTTGTTTACTCTTGAATATTTGCAAAATTGGAACATGTCTGCTACTTGAGGCTCAATTTCAAGCTGTTTTAATAATAATAATAATAATTTGTATTTGGTATATTACAAAATTGTACAATGTTATTGGTAGTTACAATTATAAAACTGTAATGCAAGGAGAATTTTTGGCATGCCATGGCATTAGGGGCAGTTTATTCTAAAGACTTATTCACTAAGTACTACTTAATGCTAGAGAAATTGATTGAGTTTATTCTAGTTCTGTATTATTTAAAATTACAATATGATTCTACCTTTTCAACTAATAGACAATACAAGAGAAATTGGTTGGGTTTAATCTAGTTGTATATTTTATTTCAAGTTACAATATGTTGATGTATAGTATAATAACAATACTAGAAAAATTTATTGAGTTTCTTTGATGATATTATCAAATGAGACCAGAGCCATACAAAATGCTGCAAAGTCGCCATTTTAAACCAAAAAACACTGTTGCCAGTTTTCTCATGCACTACGTCACTTATAAGCTTATCACATGGGCCGAACTATCTCATATTTAGGCCCAGAATTTACTAGTCAGTTTGTCTGGGTGACTGAGCTCATGTATAGTACTACGGCACAGTCAGTGAAAGGGTTGATATTGTGTGGAATATGACAGGTGCTTATCGCCACCAGTTATTATAAATTTTTTCCTTTGTGTACTCACTGGAATTATTTTCACACTTTTAGTGCATGAGTGTTGGTCTTACCACAGCCACGAGAAGCTATGAGGAAGATGTTAAACACTGTGTGGAGTCGGGAGTGTCAGTTGCTGAGAACAGAAGCAACGGGTCGGCTGGTCGGTGTTGGTTTTATGTTATTATCACTGCAAACTCTTCATGGTACACTGATGAGGCCACCTGCCTGGGCTGAGGTACTACCAAATATATCTGTATTCACAAAATTAATTACAAGTATTCTTAAATGACGACCCAACTGATTTTGTCACAGTTCTTTTCATCATCATGGTTTTATTGTGCCAAAGCTAATTACAAGATGTTTTCTCACACTATTGAAGACTGGGATACTTGGCAGGCAACATTTGGGAATCTTTAATGAGGAAACTTTTTGCCAGCCAGTGGCTTCTTTAATCAATACAGAAGAACAATGAAAGATAAGGAGGAATTTGAGGTAAGTAGTCCCGCCCAGCCTGGAGTCAATGTGTTCAGTCCATCAATCTTGAGAGAATTGCAGCATATGTCTGAAGCTTATATACTGCAGTCAGTGAGTTGAAGCAGGAGGTGGAGTCACCAGTGGAATCACCAATGGAGTCACCAGTGGTTTAATTGGCATGCAGTGGAGTCTCCAGTGGAGTGCCAGTGAGTCTGATGGAATCACCACTGGAGTCATAGTGAGTTCTAGTGGCATCACCAGTCAGGTCACCAGTGGAAAAATCCACTAGTGTAAGAAGTTATGGCTGCAGCTAAACAGTACTGAAGAACTCCCGTGTACAAGATTCTCATTCTTGCCTTGTCAGTTGTGTGGAAATCATTTAGCTTACATGTGTAAACCACATCAACATCTGGATCATGATAGTGGAAACAACACTGGACAAACATATAGGTATGACCCACTTACACTAGTTGATTTTTTTCCACTGGTGACGCGCCTACCCTTGCTTCTCCTCACTTATTTGTTATATATAAGTCACTTCTGCACGCACATGTTATACCTTTACTCTAGGTTGACGGACTGATTATCTCATAATCCTCCTCGTCTTCCACTATTCTTCTCAGTATTGTACTGATGAAGCCACTAGCTGGCGAAACGTTTTCTCATGAAAGATTCTGAAATATTTCACAAGTGTCTCATTCTTCAACTTGCTGGTATTTATGGTGTGCATAACAAGGGGCTTTCTATATAGTAGTATGTCATTGATGTCAACTTGGACTGTATACCTTGTACTTGTACTTGTAAAGATATTATATTAATTGTTGGCTTCGTCACCTGGGATGATAAACCACACTTGGTAAAATATCTTCTTTAAATACCTTAAACTGGTACATACTGGTGTTTTATACACTATACTTCACAGACACATCATAAGAAACACAACAGTAAAACAAGGTATTAGAATAATGAATGAAGGAAGAGAACTCATCAGGAAATAGGGACAATATTATAGAAGTCAAGGAAAATATGGGATTAACAGGTACTTGACTCCACATTTTAACTTAATTAAAAGATCTTTTTATTGGATGAATAAATTAGATTTAAAATCTTTGAAGTGTCACCATGGATTTTTCAGGCAGGAGAAGCATTGTCTAAGGCCACAAGCAAAGAACTTCAAAGTTAATGGGAAGGAGAGAGTTGGCAGAGATCTGGAAGACTAAGTAGTCGCATTATGTAATAAAAGAAACAGATGGGAAAACATTGAACTTGTATGTTGACAAGCATATCATGGAAGGTAAAAAGACAAGATAGTCAGAAGGAGATTGACACAACTCTTAGAGAGAAATGGTTTCATTAAGCACCCAACTGCATAGAAAATAAGCCCTGTCTTGTAAACCTGATGGAGTTCAGTGATGAAATAACGGAAGGAACACAGGAGGAAGGTGGATGGCTGAGGTGAATACGAGGCTCAGATTATAGTTTCCAGGTACTGAGCATATGAACATATCACACTGGGAAGAACTTTCTTGAAATGAGTCCATGGATGTGGGAAGGGGTACATCAACTGAATAACATCACAGTCAATGCTCGTTTGGCAGGTGCCGAAGCAGCTTTCATGAATCCTGTCAAAGACAAATTAATGACGCCATATACAATATACGTCAAGCTTACTGTGTAGTATGCAGCATCAACATAGATCACTTGAACAAGAAGCATGATGGCAGAAACAAGTACCATACAGACACGCACAAGACTATTTCCAGAATTAAAGGGAAAGATACGAGAGCTGAAGAAACTGAGCCTGACGATATTGCAGAGAAAAACCTGGGAAGATACTTTTAATACAGAAATTTTAACTTGCATAAACAGAGATTGCATTAGAGGCGAGGCATCAAAACTACAGGTGCACGAGGGGACACTTGGAAGGTAAAGGCAGAGCTAAGTCATATAATTATTAGAAACATATCTTCAGCCTCAGGTTGATCAGGAAGTGACATGACCTTGATGAAGAAGCAGACTCCATGTGTAGTTTTAATAGTATGAAAAGGCAAGAGGAAATGAATCTGGCATGAGGCAAGAGGAGGTCAGGAGATGAGACTCCAAACATTGCGTCTATATACTGTATACAGTTGGTGACAACACAAATACAACCTCAACAGTAGTCTATATACTGTATACAGTTGGTGACATAAACATACAACCAGCATTTCATTCTGATCATTTATCATTTAAACATAACAAATGTTCACTTTACTCATTATTAAGTAATATTCAAATAGCCAGTGACAAGAGAATTTACTTTTCAATGGATATTTCTGACCCTAAAGTAACAGTTACTTATCATTGAATAAGTGAGCATGGTAGTAACTACTAAACATAGTATATACCAACTGACCTCCTGGTAATAAGTCACTTCTTCACTTTGGTTTGCTGTACATTTCTAAGTTAGTTTAAGATACAAAAAAATGGTAAAAACCTTGGAAACAAACATAAAGCAAGCCAGCCACTGCTCAGGGATAAAGCAATACAGTCACATTACTACTGTTTAGCAAGCCCATGAAATAGCCATTTGACTGTTTTTTACAATATTACCATATGATGTCTGTGACTTTAAGGAAGTGCTGAAACGGGCACCAAGTGCACACGGCTGATGTAAAACATTTCAACAGTTCAAGACTCCATCAATAGTCATCCAGTTGATTATTTTATTTTTTTCTTATTAACACATCAGCCGTCTCCACCAGGCAGGGTGGCCCGACAAAAGAAAACTTTCATCTCATTCACTCCATCACTGTCTTGCCAGGCGTGCTTACACTACAGCTACAAAACTGCAACATTAACACCACTCCAGCCTAGAGTGCCGGCTGCCTTCCATCTCCAGTCAAGTCCGGCCTGCCAGTTCCTGGGCCCTTCATAAATGCCAGCACTCCAGCACGTCAAGTCCTAAAACCCATTTGTGTCCATTCGATCCTGTCACTGCAGCTCACGCCTGCTTGCTGGAAGTCCAAGCCCCTCGCACACAAAACCTCCCCCCCTTTACTCCCTCCCTCCAACCTTTTCTAGAGCCGACCCCTACCCCGCCTTCCCTCCACTACTGGTTGTATACACTCTCGAAGTCATTCTATTTAAACACCATCCTCTACACATGTCCAAACCACTTCAACAACCACTCCTCAGCCCTCTGGATAATAGTTTTGGTAATCCCACACCTCATCCTAATCTCCAAACTGCTGGTTCTCTGCATTATATTCCACCACCGCATTGCCCTCAGACATGACATCTCCACTGCCTCCAGCCTTCTCCTCAAATTTGCAACATTCAAACCCATGTCTCACACCCACACAGAGTGTTAAGTATAACTATACTCTCAAACATTTCCCTCTTTGCTTTCTTGATGAGTTCTATGTCTCCACCAGCTCTCCTCAGTGCACCACTCACATACCCCTCGTTAATTCTATGATTCACCTCATCCTTCATAGACCCATCTGCTGCATTACATCCTATCCCAAATATCTGAACACATTCACTTCCTCCGCCTCTCTCCCTCAATCTGATATCCAAATCTTCTGTTATCTATTTTTTTGTTATCCTCATCACCTTACTCTTTCCTACATTCTTTTAATTTCCTTCTTTTACATACCCTACCAAACTCATCCACCAACCTTTGCAACTTCTCTTCAGAATCTCCCAAAAAAGTACAGTGTCATCAGCAAAGAGCAATAATGAAAACTGCCCACTTTGTGTTAGATTCTTTATCTTTTATTTTAATAGCAAATGTCATGATGACTGAATATCACAGTGACTCAGGTAATGTTGTACTGTCACTTAGGTGTTGTAAATTTTATCCTCAGGAGATGTGGTACTGTCCACTCAGGTGTTGTCGCACTGTCACTCAGGTGTTGTGGGACTATCACTCAGGTGTTGTGTTACTGTCACTCCCAGTTGTTGTGGTATTCCTCAGGGTTTGGTACTGTCACTCAGGTGTTTGGACTGTCACCAGGTGTGTGGTACTACTCAGGTTTGTATTTTACTCAGGTGTTGTGGTATGGGCACTCGGTGTTGTGTTACTGTCACTTAGGTGTTGTGGTATGGTCACTAAAGGGGTTGTGTTACTGTCACTCAGGTGTTTTGGTCTTCCTCAGGTGTTTTGGTACTGTCACTCTCGTGTTTTTGTTACTGTCACTCCAGGTGTTGTGATACCCGTCACTCAGGTGTTGTGTTAACTGTCACTCAGGTGTTGTGTTCTTATGAGGTTTTGTGGTACTGTCACTCAGGTGTTGTGTTCTGTCACTCAGGTGTTGTGGTACTGTCACTTAGGTGTTGTGGTACTGTCCTCAGGTGTTGTGTTATTCATGGTGTTGTGGAAATTTTTACTAGGTGTTGTGTTACTGTCACTCAGGTGTTGTGTTACTGTCACTCAGGTGTTGTGGACTGTCATAGGTGTTTTTGGTACTATCACTCAGGTGTTGTGGTACTATCCCCTCAGGTTTTGTGGGTTCTCCCAGGTGTTGTGTTACTGTCACTCAGATGTTGTGGTACTATCTCCCGGTGTTGTGGTACTGTCACTCCCGGTGTTGTGGTAAAATCACTCCCGGTGTTGTGGTACTGTCACTCAGGTGTTGTGCTACTGTCCTCCCGGTGTTGTGACACTATCACTCAGTTTGTGTACTGTCACTCAGGTGTTGTTGTACTGTCACTCAGGTGTTGTTGTACTGTCACTCAGGTGGTGTTGTACTGTCACTCAGGTGTTGTTGTACTGTCACTCAGGTGTTGTGGTACTGTCCTCAGATGTTGTGGTACTGTCACTCAGGTGTTGTGACTGTCACTCAGGTGTTGTGGTACTGTCACTCAGGTGTTGTGGTACTGTCACTCAGGTGTTGTGTGGTACTACCACTCAGGTGTTGTGTTACTGTCACTCAGTGTTGTGTTCTGTCACTCAGGTGTTGTGGTACTGTCACTCAGGTATTGTGGTACTGTCACTCAGGTGTTGTGGTACTATCACTCAGGGGTTTTGTTACTGTCACTCAGGTGTTGTGTACTGTCACTCAGGTGTTGTGTAACTGTCACTCCCGGTGTTGTGTTACTGTCCTCAGGTGTTGTGGTACTGTCACTCAGGTGGTGTTGTACTGTCACTCAGGTGGTGTTGTACTGTCACTCAGGTGTTGTGGTACTGTCACTCAGGTGTTGTTGTACTGTCACTCAGGTGTTGTGGTACTGTCACTCAGGTGTTGTGGTACTGTCACCAGTGTTTGGTACTGTCACTCAGGTGTTGTGGTACTGTCACTCAGGTGTTGTGTCTTCCTCAGGTGTTGTGTTACTGTCACTCGGGTGTTTTGGTACTGTCACTCAGGTGTTGTGGTACTGTCACTCAGGTATTGTGGTACTGTCACTCAGGTGTTGTGTACTATCACTCAGGTGTTGTGTTACCAGATACTCATGTGTTGTGGTACTGTCACTCAGGTGTTGTGTTACTGTCACTCAGGTGTTGTGGTACTGATCGCTCAGGTGTTGTGTTACTATCACTCAGGTGTTGTGTTACTGTCACTCAGGTGTTCTGGCACTGTCACTAGGTGTTTGCTGTCACTCAGGTGTTGTGGTACTGTCACTCAGGTGTTGTGGTACTTCACTCAGGTGTTGTGTTACTGTCCTCAGGTGTTGTGGTACTGTCACTCAGGTGTTGTGGTACTGTCACTCATGTGTTGTGGTACTGTCACTCAGGTGTTGTGGGTACTATCACTCAGGTGTTGTGGTACTGTACTCAGGTGTTGTGGTACTGTCACTCAGGTGTTGTGGTACTGTCACTCTGGTGTTTGGGACTATCACTCAGGTGTTGTTGTACTGTCACTCAGGTGTTGTTGTACTGTCACTCAGGTGTTGTTGTACTGTCACTCAGGTGTTGTTGTACTGTCACTCAGGTGTTGTTGTACTGTCACTCAGGTGTTGTTGTACTGTCACTCAGGTGTTGTTGTACTGTCACTCAGGTGTTGTTGTACTGTCATAGGTGTTGTGGTACTGTCACTCAGGTGTTGTGGTACTGTCACTCAGGTGTTGTGGTACTGTCACTCAGGTGTTGTGGGACTATCACTCAGGTGTTGTGGTACTGTCACTCAGGTGTTGTGGTACTGTCACTCAGGTGTTGTGGTACTGTCACTCAGGTGTTATGGTACTGTCACCCCAGGTGTTGTGTTACTGTCACCCAGGTGTTGTGGTACTGTCCTCAGGTGTTGTGGTACTGTCACTCAGGTGTTGTGTTACTGTCACCCCAGGTGTTGTGGTACTGTCACTCAGGTGTTGTGGTACTGTCACTCAGGTGTTGTGTTACTGTCACTCAGGTGTTGTGGTACTGTCACTCAGGTGTTGTGGTACTGTCACTCAGGTGTTGTGGTACTGTCATTCCTGGATTATAAACATTATAATTAGCTCTTATGTTTATTGTCACTATAATATTATTTCCATATTTCCAATAATTTTTCCCAAAATATTGTTGGAACTTCATTGTAAATTTAAGAGACTTACGAAAATGTTATTGTCATGTCAATATTAGTCAAATATTACTAATGTCATAACATTGCTAATAAAGCATTATCGTCATAAGGTAACAATATATAAAAGTGTTATATCATGTCTACAGGTGGCGGAGGCTCGCATACTTAACAACATGAAGAGTGTTGTCGACTTGTTCCAGGACCCAACAGTGAAGCGAGTGTTGTACATGAACATGTACATAAGAACATAAGAAAGGAGGAACACTGCAGCAGGCCTGTTGGCCCATACTAGGCAGGTCCTTCACAATCCATCCCACTACATAAGAACATTCACATTCAGTGATGGCATCGGCGTAGCTAGGGTCTTGTATTCCTGCTGAATCACTGAGGTTGTCTGGAAGAATTTGTTTTATTAGCTCATTTGATGGTATGGAAGAGGATAGGAAAGCTGGTAGAGCAATCTGGGTGGATTTGCATACTCCCAGCCCCCCAAGCCTGACTGGAAGTGAGGCTTGCAACCACTGTCCATCTTCGAGGGAAAGATTCAATACACTCTCTAGCATGGTCTTGAGGAGAGATTCATATTCCTTGAGTTTCGGACTGCTGAAGGCTGGGGAGCATCTTAGGAAGTAGGTAAGTTTTGGGATTGACAGGCACCTGGTTAGTAGGTAGAAGGCATCATGTGTATCAATGTCTTTCATCCTGCCTTCCATCGTCCTGAGGTCTAAGATTTTTTTCTAGGACCAGATCGATGGCATTGGGCCCAAGAGGAGCACCGAGGAGAGTGGTGTTGGCTGGATCAATGGCTCGTGCCCTGGTAAAACAGTACTAATGTTCTGGATCATCTGTCGATTGGTAGAACTATTTCACATTTTGTGGGGTTTAAAGTTAGGCCCAGGCTCTCTCCCATGTCTTTAATTTTCCTGATGTCCTCTAGGAGAGATTCTGTACTGCCAGCTAGGGTACCATCATCAAAGAACCAGATATTGAGCTCACTGGAGAGTGCTTCTGTGACTTCCTTGATGACCAGACAGAATAGAAAGGGGCGACAGGGTCCCCTGTTGCACACCCTCACATGAGTCAATTTCGTGGTCCCCAAACAATAGTTTAGAAGTCACACTATACCACGATTCTATGAAGGATAGAGGGAAGGGAAGTGTCTAGAAACTGCTTGGAGAGCACAATCCCTTCTGACTGAGTTGAAAGCATTGGCAAAGTTCAATTTGATCAAGGCTTTTCATTGGACATGTTGTTAATGTGTACTTGTGTTGCGTGGGCAGCTGCTTCACAGCCTTGTTGAACACCAAAACCGAGCTGAGTTGGTTTCAACATTGAGGCAGCATCTTGACTCACCCTTCATACTGCAGCCTTGGCAACTAGGCGCGAAGTGTGTTGCCCACTGCAATGGGCCTGAGTCCTCCATCCTTTTCCGGAGGGCACACAGTGAGGCACCAAAGAAAAGGGGTCTAATAGCCTCTGGGACACTGCCAGCCAGGCACACATTGGAAAATGTGGTGAGTTAAGACAGCAACCTCTCTGAAACCTCACCAAGTGCTGGATTGAGCATTTGTTTTAAGTGTTGTGGCCTTATACAGGTGAAACCTCCTGCTGAGCCCTGTGGAAATGACAAAGCGACTTAATACACATCAGTGTCCTGTAAGGATAAATGTTAAATGTATATGGAACACCTAAAGGCTAAACACTTCGCCAAAATCATCCCCTCAAGCGTCAGTTGGTTACGTTACGTGGACGACGTCCTCGTAATAACTCCCAAGCGTTTTGATGTACGGAATCTTCAGGCAAGGCTCAACGCAGTTGAACCGGCGATCCAGTTTACACTAGACGAAGAGTCCAATGACAAGCTACCCTTTCTAGACGTCCTCATCCACAAAGTAGATAACAACCTAAGATTTCAAGTTTACCGGAAACCTACAAATAAAAATGATCTCACACACTTCTATTCCAGTCAAGATACTAAGTCCAAAAGAGGCATCATCATCGGATTCTTCCTAAGAGCTTACCGAATTTGTAGTCCTGAGTTTCTTGACGAGGAATGTACATGCATTCACCAAACCTTCACTGATTTACATTTTCCTTCCTTTTTCATCAAAGATTGCAAGAAAAGAGCTCTTCAGATCATTAATTCTCCACGCGTCAACACCACTCCAAACAAAGTTATAATTCTTCCCAACAGCCAGGTTGCATCCAACATTTCTAAAGTATTTGCACAAGCTAACACTAGAGTCGCCAAAGCTTCCAGTACTTCTATTAAGGATCTAACCAGGACTAAATCCAAGCACCATGAACCAGTCAACGCAGGGGTTTACACTATACCCTGTGGAGGCTGCGACAGAATTTATGTAGGAGAAACAGCAAGAAACCTCGAAACACGCATCAATGAACACATTAATGCATGCAGAAACGATAACCTGAACAACGCCTGCGTACATAAGAACATAAGAACATAAGAAAAGAGGAACACTGCAGCAAACCTGTTGGCCCATACTAGTCAGGTCCTTCACAATCCATCCCACTAACAGAATAATTGCCCAAACTAATTTTCAATTCTACCCAAGAAATAAGCTTTGATGATTCTATTGACTCAAGTCAAATCTAACCCCTCTCACTCATAAGACTGTTGTGGCCAGGGTGTCTGTAGGAAGATAATGCAGGTGGGAAGTTGTCACTTGTGACAGTGCTAAGGTAATGTAAGTGGGTGGTGATTAGCTCTTGTGGTGGTTTTTAAAGTAATGCAGGTGTGTTGTAATTAGGTCTAGTGGTAGTGCTAAGAGAACGTAGGTGGGTGCTGAATCAGCGTTAGTGGTAGTGTTAAGAGAACGTAGGTGGGTGCTGAATCAGCGTTAGTGGTAGTGCTAAGAGAACGTAGGTGGGTGCTGAATCAGCGTTAGTGGTAGTACTAAGAGAACGTAGGTGGGTGCTGAATCAGCGTTAGTGGTAGTGCAAAGAGAACGTAGGTGGGTGCTGAATCAGCGTTAGTGGTAGTGCAAAGAGAACGTAGGTGGGTGCTGAATCAGCGTTAGTGGTAGTGCTAAGAGAACGTAGGTGGGTGCTGAATCAGCGTTAGTGGTAGTGCTAAGAGAACGTAGGTGGGTGCTGAATCAGCGTTAGTGGTAGTGCAAAGAGAACGTAGGTGGGTGCTGAATCAGCGTTAGTGGTAGTGCAAAGAGAACGTAGGTGGGTGCTGAATCAGCGTTAGTGGTAGTGCTAAGAGAACGTAGGTGGGTGCTGAATCAGCGTTAGGGTAGTGCTAAGAGAACGTAGGTGGGTGCTGAATCAGCGTTAGTGGTAGTGCTAAGAGAACGTGGTGGGTGCTGAATCAGCGTTAGTGGTAGTGCTAAGAGAACGTAGGTGGGTGCTGAATCAGCGTTAGTGGTAGTGCTAAGAGAACGTAGGTGGTGCTGAATCACGTTAGTGGTAGTGCTAAGAGAACGTAGGTGGGTGCTGAATCGCGTTAGTGGTAGTGCTAAGAGAACGGTGAGTGTGTAGCTTAGTGCTGAATCAATCGTTAGTGGTAGTGCTAAGAGAACGTAGGTGAGTGCTGAATCAGCGTTAGTGGTAGTGCTAAGAGAACGTAGGTGGGTGCTGAATCACGTTAGTGGTAGTGCTAAGAGAACGTAGGTGGTGCTGAATCAGCGTTAGTGGTAGTGCTAAGAGAACGTAGGTGAGTGCTGAATCAGCGTTAGTGGTAGTGCTAAGAGAACGTAGGTGGGTGTTGAATCAGCGTTAGTAGTAGTGCTAAGAGAACGTAGGTGTGTGCTGAATCAGCGTTAGTGGTAGTGCTAAGAGAACGTAGGTGGTGCTGAATCAGCGTTAGTGGTAGTGCTAAGAGAACGTAGTGGTGTGCTGAATCACCGTTAGTGGTAGTGCTAAGAGAACGTAGGTGGGTGCTGAATCAGCGTTAGTGTAGTGCTAAGAGAACGTAGTGTGTGCTGAATCAGCGTTAGTGGTAGTCTAAGAGAACGTAGGTGGGTGCTGAATCAGCGTTATGGTAGTGCTAAGAGAACGTAGGTGGTGCTGAATCAGCGTTAGTGGTAGTGCTAAGAGAACGTAGGTGGGTGCTGAATAGCGTTAGTGGTAGTGCTAAGAGAACGTAGGTGGGTGCTGAATCAGCGTTAGTGGTAGTGCTAAGAGAACGTAGGTGGGTGCTGAATCAGCGTTAGTGGTAGTGCTAAGAGAACGTAGGTGGGTGCTGAATCAGCGTTAGTGGTAGTGCTAAGAGAACGTAGGTGGGTACTGAATCAGCGTTAGTGGTAGTGCTAAGAGAACGTAGGTGTGTGCTGAATCAGCGTTAGTGGTAGTGCTAAGAGAACGTAGGTGTGTGCTGAATCAGCGTTAGTGGTAGTGCTAAGAGAACGTAGGTGGGTGCTGAATCAGCGTTAGTGGTAGTGCTAAGAGAACGTAGGTGTGTGCTGAATCAGCATTAGTGGTAGTGCTAAGAGAACGTAGGTGAGTGCTGAATCAGCGTTAGTGTTAGTGCTAAGAGAACGTAGGTGGGTGCTGAATCAGCGTTAGTGGTAGTGCTAAGAGAACGTAGGTGGGTGCTGAATCAGCGTTAGTGGTAGTGCTAAGAGAACGTAGGTGGGTGCTGAATCAGCGTTAGTGGTAGTGCTAAGAGAACGTAGGTGGGTGTTGAATCAGCGTTAGTGGTAGTGCTAAGAGAACGTAGGTGTGTGCTGAATCAGCGTTAGTGGTAGTGCTAAGAGAACGTAGGTGTGGGCTGAATCAGCGTTAGTGGTAGTGTTAAGAGAACGTAGGTGGGTGCTGAATCAGTTTTAGTGGTAGTGCTAAGAGAACGTAGGTGTGGGCTGAATCAGCGTTAGTGGTAGTGCTAAGAGAACGTAGGTGGGTGCTGAATCAGTTTTAGTGGTAGTGCTAAGAGAACGTAGGTGGGTGCTGAATCAGTTTTAGTGGTAGTGCTAAGAGAACGTAGGTGGGTGCTGAATCAGCGTTAGTGGTAGAGCTAAGAGAACATAGGTGGGTGCTGAATCAGCGTTAGTGGTAGAGCTAAGAGAACGTAGGTGGGTGCTGAATCAGCGTTAGTGGAGTAACTTCAGATGGAGCGAAATGATATAAAATTTAGTCTAAATGGATAAAGACTCAACTGCAGCTTAAAAGAATTGACCTCTTCGCTCACGGGCCGAGAGGTTGTGCTGCGCAGTTGCTCCTGGTCCAGTCTTTGCGCAACTTCCGATTTTCTCCAAGATGGCGACCAGTGTTCGGAGGAGGAGCAACACGGTGTGTGTGGAACTTCTTAAGGGAGCCATTTACCCAGCTAACGCTTCAGTGTTGCTGCCGGCGATAATCCGTGACACTTTTTGTATTTGTCATGAAGACCTATATGGCATTGCATTAAATGGTTCGACGAGGATCTTCGTGAAGTTTGGTACAGTGGAGCTTATGAAAACTGTGGAGAGGTACCAGGAGAAGCACCTCACTG